>KZ072185.1:278968-291937 GCA_002091845.1 Anopheles cracens
GGACCAGCGAGACATGCACGTGCAGCAGTAAAATCTACCGTACGGCAACACACACCATTACCGTTCAAGGTCAGCTCAGTGAAGCTTTTAAAATGGTCGCCATCTAACCACACCAAGTAACGCCTAAGCCAAAGAGCGGCCATTGTTTCGGCTGTCCTTTTTTCCGGTCCCGTTCCGCCCAGCAGTGGTGGACCAGCGAGGAAATGGCAGCCGACGGACGATAAGTGTCCTCCTTTTTAACTACCCCATCGAGGGCACTTATCGAGGGAGGGGTCGCTACCTAAGTGATGGCCGTACCGTGTACGGAACGCCTGGCCGGATCACATCGGCTGAAGTGTCATGTCAACAGTCGATCTGCATTCGAGTGCGCAAATGTTTTGCTATTGACGGATGCTACGAGTCTGTCGATGACGTCCCCGAAGTGTGACGGATGCAACGGATGCAACGGAATGCTTGTCGTAATTATCACTGTCTGCCGTGCGCGAAACAACATCGGCACTTAGTGTTTAGTGGTGTTTCAGCGCCAAGGTACGGTGCCTAGGACGGGGCTAAGAGTTTGCAAAAATGTTATTGCAAAATGGGGTACAGCGATATTTGATATGCTCTTAACAGAAGATGAAAGAAAAAACATTCAGACAGACTTTGAAAAATAAACAGAATAGGGATTCTTTCAAATATCTGTAGCTAGGTTTGATATTGGATGCTGGAACGTTTCAGGAGGATATGCAACGATAGAAGTTTTTTTTTCTAAAGACCACAGATTTGACCAACCGATTCGAAATAATTCAAGCCTTGTAATATATATTAGTTATACTAAATGCAGATTCTAGGAAGTTTAGGCTTGCTGTTGAATGTTGAACAATCATGGGGATTATGGCCATTAGCTCCGTTGAAGATTTTACTCTTTTTCAAGGGGGGACTCGATTGGTATCATCTACTATGAGTTGTTGCAATCGATTGAAACCAGCACTGGTTAACGTTCACGATATGTATTGATGCGATTCCGGTGCCATAAATAACCACAAATACAAAAGCATACATGACAAGGGGTTCTGCAGCATGTTATCCACCATTTTCTACAGATATTGCACCATCATATTATCACCTTATCGATAGCTCAATAACGTATGACCTAGATAGCCGGCAGTTTGGGTTATATGAGGACTTAAAAATGAATTCTTGGCTGAATTGCGTCAGCAGACGATCAATCCTTTCTACGGAACGAAAATCATGATTCTCTAGAAAGTTTGACGAGTTGTTTAAAACAACACATAATCTCGAAAGGTTCTAACCTACAGTTCTAACCTTGATAGCTGCACGTTTAATATTAAATGCAAAGTCAACTAGAAGTGTAGTTTATGTACGAAAGGAAGCTTCGGAACACTGTCAATTATATTACACACTGCTTAATTAAAGAAACGTACATTGATGTACAATAATTGCAACTGAAACGTTGCCCCGGGATACATACGCACAAGAATCGGACGGCTTCGTCATACTCCTTCAGGACAAAAACTTCATTCCTACCGAAAAAGAGTGCATCACTTAGGGTTCAACGAATTGCGGAAATGCAGGTGCATCATTGTTGCCGATAGCAACATGTGGAGTGACAGAAGGAGGCACAGAGCAGGCCTACTAGATTCCTGCACATCATTCAGCTCTGAGTGGTTCGGATCATCGAGTTTATCGTCAGGCTCAAGCACCCTCGATAGCACCTCACCAACGGGGATTACCAACTAGGGGGAGCGATGCATTGTAGCAAAATACTTTTGTTCGGTTCAGTGCCGTGTCCCCAAGGGGCATCATTTCATCCTGTCGTGCGGAAGCTTCCGTTGAATCCCATCTGTTGAAGGGTTCGCTGAAGCGGTTGCATGTACACGCCGTCCTAACACAAAACATCGAACCGGCCCGAACACGAAAGCAACAATACACACGCACGGCAGGATAGCTTCTAATTACATTCTTCGACACACTCGAATGGTTCGAGCGGAGAAGGAAATATGGAACCGAAGTGAGGGTCTTAAAACTTATCCAGCATCAGGCTAAACACTGGCTGAACTATTTAAGGGGATTTTCGAAATTCACCGTGTACAGGGCTGTTCTGAGGAGAGGATGGGAACTTACCTTCGGAGACGGTGTTTGGCCGTGTATGGGTGGATTCATATCGGAACCGCAACCGTACGCTTGGATAAATTTCTGGCATAGCTCCTGCAGGTCGGCCCGTTTCGGAAGCGTTCGTAGTAGCATTCTGTGGATAAACGGGATAACATTTTTAACCACCTCCAAACACACGACATGATCCGGTGCAGGAGAACCTGTTCGAAGCGGAACGGATATGTGTGTGCGCGTATTTGCACGTGAAATATCGTTCAAATTAAGAGCCGTTTGTAAAGGCAAATGAAATGTTCGAAAAGAAAGAAAAGACGAAGTGGTTTTTAAATATTCTAATGAAACATCGATTTTAGTTCCTCGTCAAACATCTCTTTGTTTGGACGGGAAATGTAATCCAATTTCACTTCCCAAACAAAACCATTCGAATCAGCATCGCCTCACTGAATATGTGGGCACACTCTCTCTCTCACACACGCACATACAGAAACACATATCAAACCATTCCCGAAATTGAAAAAGTATCGTTTACCATTTTATCGTTTTGCAAAGTTTTCCTTTTTTCCGGAAAAAAAATCTCGGTGCTCGGCGCTGCACCCATAAAGTGCAGCGAAGCGCAAGTGGCAACGTGCAAACCTTGACGGGGCACAAAAAGTGTGGCTCCAAATTCAATTCATTTTCTTTGCACCCCCCTTTTCGACGTCTTGCACGTTCAGTGTTGTACCGCTGGGAAGAGTTGTTAGGTTTGAAAAGGTTTTTTTTACAACATAAAACATTTTCAATCTACACAGGAACGAATTTTAACATTTCAATTTTAAACCGTAAACGAAGATACTTTTTGAATACCTTACAAAAAAAAACATTTTGAAATACTATATGTTTTTCTGATTAGTTCATTTTGATCCTAATTAGGTTTAGTAGAATGGAAACTTAAAGAAGAATCTTAAAAAAATACAATAAAAAAAATGCAATTAATAGTGTGCATTTGAAATATTTAGAGTTTTCCATAACAATATTTGATGTCAGTAGCATGTTTCTGGCAAGAATATGTAATTAAAACCAATTTCTATTTCAATGCTATATTAGAAAATAAACAGTAAAACGTTGTGCATGTTGCAAACAAACCTTCATGTTTAACCTGCATCTAATAGATTATTTCTAACAGAAAAAATGTTAGAAGTTTCGCTCAAAACAAATTCCAAATTCCAACAAACCAAATCTTGATCACAGTAATAGACCATTTTGAGTTCTTATTTAATATAATCAATTGTACCATAAATATATCGAATTATTATTCTTTTCGAGATCCCGATTTACTTGAGATTTTATTTGAGTGAGTAATTTTCTTTGGAATCAATTGCACATATTCAACATAAAAGTATTGGGATGCAAATATTTCACATACCAATGAATCTCGAGGCGAATTAAACATCGTTTGATATTGTTTTGTTATTTGTCATTACATTATTTCTCAACCATCCATTGTGGTACATCACTGTGTGCGTTACGTCTTATCTCCTTCCGTCTTATCCCTAGATCGAAATTCATTTCCTGTAGCTCAGCTTTCCTTCGACAGTTTTCCTGTGTTTTTTTTTTGTGAAAATCGCACCGTCCTGGCCGGTTGGATCTCCGACCGTGCTATCTCCCTCCCGGTGAAAACCCATGACACATGACAATCTTTCTTCATTAGCCTTCTTCTCGCACTTGACCTCCCTCCTTATGCCTTCCCTCCCCATGTGGAATTGGCGATGGGTTTTGTCGGATTGCGAAAGTGAGCAGCAGGGCCGATTACTTACCGGGTCGTCGTATCGCTCCGTTTGGCATCGACTGGCGCCACACCTGGCCGTGCTGCGTTCGCCGGCGGGAAGATGCGCCTGAGCGCTGCGTCCCGCGGGCAGATGGCACGGGGAAACTCGTACGGCAGTTGCGTAAGTGCAACGGCATCGATGCGTGCCCACTCGCCGGCCGGGTCCGGTCCGTCCGTCCACAGCAGGGCCTTCCACTTGGCGTAGCACAGCACCAGCCGGCCGTATGTTTCCACATCGTTTGATCGATAAATGGTCAGCCCGGTGGTGGCTTGGGCTGGAGCATTCGCACCATACGCTGGGGATGCTGCTGCCGCTGGGCCGAGGAAGGCATCGAACACCGGCACCAGGAGCGAGGCAAAGGATGGACAGGACTTCACGCGCAGCAGCGTCAGCTCGATGCATTCCGTCCGGTTGCGAAATATCAATCGCAGGCTCTCGACGATCGAGTGGGCCTCCTGCCGGAGGCACCGGTCGACCGTGTCCGGTGGCGCCGGAAATGCCGCCCGCGCCCACAGCTGACTCTTCCGTTCGATCAGCTCCGCGAGCAGCGGCACGTTGATGTAATTGCTTCTGATTTCCATCGAGTGCTGGGTTTTATTAATTTTCCCAATGATGTGTGCGTGTGTGTGAGGAGAAGAACGAGCAAATACACGCAAGCGAGGTAAACAGGCCAGAATCCCACATCCGGGACACGTGTACGGGTGTCGAACGTTGCCCACATCACAGGGACAGGGAGTCCAGCCCGCCGGAGGTACGAATGATTGTTGATTGGACGATGCATAGTGAACAAAAGAGCAGAAAAAAGAGAAAGGATGCACGAAACGAAGCAATTAATTGAAACATCAAAAACATGAGTTTACGAAGACGGAGCGGATTCGATGCGATTGGCAGTTTCTTTTATTTGATTTTTTATTTTTTGTTGCTGCTGCTGCTGCTGTTGTTGGTTCGCTTTATTTGCTTTCTTCCGCGCGCGCAGTTGCCGTCAGATTGGTATTCAATCGCGTTCGGTTCGAACATACAACAAGAAGGCCATGACCGCTGCACGGGTCGCAATAAAAAGGCTGACCGAATCGTTTTTGAATCGTTTTGCGGTTGATCGGAAATTCGGGCAGTTTTTCACCCGAGCGCAACATCGTTTTTTGCTGCACAAATTATTCGCGATCGCGATTGTAAATTGGTGGGGTGGATTTTTCATTTTTTTTCACCGCAGCGGGTTTTAAAATATGAGAGAACGACCGCGTGTTAATGGTTCGCGAAACATCCAGTGTGCGAATGTGTGGCCCTTACCGATGGGACACGGCGCGTGTTTGTGTTTGTATGTGTGACTGTTTACATTGGCGTCCGGAACTGTTGCCTGGGATCGATTTGAATCAATGTAAACTTTGCTAATTGCTTTTCCCTTCGCAGCACAGCTCGGTACAGCTTCGTCGAGCGCGTGGTGCTTTATCTGCCAGGTGCAGGGTGTCATACAACAAGTTAGCGCGTTCCAACGGGAACGGGCGCCGTTGGAACAGGATAATTATTTTGCAAAGTGTGTTTTATGGTTCTCCGGAGAGGGTAACCACGAGACGAGTTTGCTCAGTGATTGGTTTTGGAAGAAAAGATTACGCAGTCTTTTGGATATAGTAAAATATAATAAAACTGCGCAAGTCGATATAATTTTTTTAACACTCTAGACTCAAATTGGCCAAAAAAATCAAATTGGATATTTAATATTGTAGATTCAAAATGCGTGAAAATTATATTTGATATACGCAGTAGTGGAAACAAACACCTGATCAATGAAGTAAAAATTAATCAAATCAGTAAAAACCCAATGAAGAACATTAGAACTTTGATTCTTTAATTATTCCAATTATTCTACCTAAAGATTCTGTTTTTTCGTACAATTTCAGACCTGATTTGAGTCCTTGCGAATAGTAATATTAATAATAATAACAAGAAGAACCATTTTTGTAAACAGACATTTGAAACCAACAAATATACAGTATCTAACCAAAAAAAATACGCAACCAATTGATTGCATTTATGAAACTGTGATTCTGTGTTACTGACAGTCGTCATCGTATAGTCATCGAAATTGTAGCAAAATGCAAAAGGTTGCTTCTTTTCATCTGCGTTCAAGTGATTTTGATCGACAGATGATCAATAGATCGAACTGATCGACAGAACCACATAAAACATGATCGTTTTGATTTTGTGTAATGTTTTCTACTGAAAAGATTCTTATAACAATTTTCAAAAGGTCTTCTATTACATGAAGTTTCAGAGATTAGGAAGACCTTCTATTTTAGTACGATTTTTGCTTCAAGCTTTTTTTATCATACCCTGCCTTGAAAACTCAGCTATACTGACATTAATCCAGGAGCTGTTAAAATGAGAATGTAGTGCCATTTACAGCAAATTGTCCAAACATACCAGATTTGTTTTACAATTGAAAACTTTGAACAAAATAAAGTAAATGAAATACACGAAAATGAAACTGTCAACATAATTGCAATAGTCAGAACTAGCTAACTTACTTTTGATTAAGTTCCTCATAAACAATAACTTCTTACAACAATAGGTACAAGTTATATAAAAAAAAGTTAAAGTGCAATCAGACAACCACAGTTACAAACTTCACACTTCAAACATCGAACCCCTCACAGTGCTAGAAACATAACCAAACGATTCCAACAAAATAGAGTGCTATTTACACGCAACGGTCTAATTTCCACTTCAACCAATCACCGTGCAAATCGTTCAAATTATCGACAGCATCAATTGAATGCACGTCCATCGCCCCCAACCCATCCACGCCTTTGCTTTTGGGCAATTTCAACAAACTAATTACTTACGCATTGCACCGTGCGCACACAGCCGTGTCGTCGGATTTGATTGATTGTAGAGCCTCCTGCCCGGGGTTGGGCAGGAGTAATGGGTAGGTGGCCGACGCCACACGCCTGCTTTGATTGATGAAGTGCCCTAAACGCAACTGTTGATTGAAGCGGATTTGCATGCTATGGGGGAGTGCGGGGGAGAGAAAGACACACGGGCGCCGGGGACAACCTCCGACCCTTTCGGCGGACGTATCGCCGTGTGCGGAACGCGCCGAGAGATTGTTTAGAAAATAAATCCTTCGCCTACGAAGCGCCGGCTTTGCCCGGGTGCCCGTTGACCGGAGCGCCTTTCATCGGCTCGCTGGAGTTTGCAAATGGGGAGGATTATTATTTGATGACCTCGGGTTGACAGTTGCAGTTGGTTCGGATATTACTGGACCGCCATTACATTCCAACGCACACGCACGACCACTCCGAAATGCAATATTCCGATGGACAACTGACGGCCGGATATTTGTTGCCGGCGTGTTCCAGCGAGCTAGTCAATGCAAAATCCAATACTGCAGTGGTTACGCTCATTAGATTGACGATTAGCCTAATGGCATCAATCAGTGATCAAGCAGGAAACAGTGCACCAGCCGGGAGCACGAGCTGTTGTGCTGGTGGAAAGCGTTTCCATCGATTTCAAACCCGACCTGGCTAATTATCACTTTAGGGTCATTTCGATCGTGTTCGGAGGGCCATATGCACCACTTTGAAGTGGTTCTTTTTGAACATAATTAATAAAGAGTAGTTGACGGAAGTGCACTGCAAGTTCCACGGAACCGTGTAATGAATTTTAATCAATTTCTAATGACTCTTTTCCAAATTATTTCAACCGTCACCACGAATCGGAACCCGTTAGTGGAAATCGTTGCTTAATCAAGCAGTATCACTCTCAGACCAAGACCAATTTCGGATGTTGAAATCATCACGCCAGACCGTACAAGAACGGAGGCGAACGATTGTGAAGAATAATTTTGTATAAATTTTCAATCGACTACTTTTTGGTCTAATGGACGCCATTTTGAAGCGTTACTATTTTTGGAACGCTCTCGATTTGGTTCCGATCGATCGGTTTGGTAGTTTGGGACGACAATTTTCGAAAAACCCACAAACTCGTTCGGTGGAGGAGTTTGTTTACTTCCAACCACTCACGGAGCCAACCTGCTGCCTCGATTCAATTCAACCGACACTCCACTCGATTCCGCGCGACTGACGATAATCTCGTTTGATGCATGACTGATGGAAATAATTTCCGTTGAAGTGCGAGTGTGAGTGTGGATGCAGCAAACGACCAAAAAACAACATTAACCCTTCCACGGAAAACAGACTGAAAAGCTCCGGTTCAGTGGAAACAGGCGCTCGTCCGGCATAAAGAGTATATAAATGCATTTTCTATTGAATCGGGATTTTTTCCCAGCATTCATTGCGTCAGCTCGTATAGGTGTTGTGTTAGCGCATTGCCACGTGGAATTAAAATCTTAAGCGAGGAGGTGAAGCGCACGGTCAAATTGAATCAAGAGTTAATTAAAAGCGATGTAACTCTTCGCACAAATTAAATGCCGCCCCGTTAGTGTTTCCTTAGCGGTGAAATATGTCAAGTTATGGCTATTGAAATGTTGCAACACCACGTTGCTACGACCGGATCAAAGGGGCATTAACGCAGGCTTCATCAAATATAATTGAATTTATTTCTCTATCGTAATGATTGGAATTCAGTTGAAGCACGACTCATCACGCTCTGCTGCATCATTATAATCCTATTATTATACGGTACAGGTCAAAAAAGCCCTAAAAATCCTAACGCAATCATACAACCTCGAGAACTCATACAGGGAAATAAACTATCGGGATACTTTGATCAACACCCAAAATCCCTGCCCCTAAACAAAATCGCACGTTAACGACACACGCACACACCGATGATACGATTCTATTTTACACTCGATCCGATCATTCTTTTTACGGTTCCTCCTGTTTACCCTCACTAGGTTTTGGTGGACTAGTCGGCAGTGATAGAGCTAGTCGAAGGTTGATAGAAATAGAGACGTAAGCACGCGGCGCACCCGACGACGCTGCGATCGTTGCCGCTGAACACATTGTTTGGGACGAAATTTCGTTTCACGAACATGATTTGGTGTATCTACAACATTTTTTTTTCACATTCTCCTCCCACCGCGCAGCGACAGTCTGCTGGCTTCCGCTGGCTGGAATGGCGGCGCGGTGAGTGGATTATTTATGGGTTCGCGATTGTTCGTTAACGTTTGCGTTGATGCATGTGCAGCATGGCACGGTACGGCTTGGCAGCCCAATTTTTTTTCTACAGATTAAAATGCATGCACGATATGCATAGATTTGAGCCGGCGAGAGAGTAAAGAAAAAAATGGCTCCAAAAAATGTACCATTACTTTAGAATTATGCACACTCAGCATGATAGATACAGCAATTGCAAGGTTTTGTGTGCGCATAAATTACAGGCAACAATCTAGCGGCTGCACTGGCTTGCTGCGTACCGATAGTGGCAGATATTGGCGGATTTGCTCTCGTTCTCTCTCTCGCTCTCTTGGATTAACTTGTGCAATTCGTCTACTATAATACATTGCTCTCTCAGATGAGAGGTTTTTAGATCAGCCTAGATCAGACATGTCAAACGTATGGCTCGCGGGTCACGTTAATTTATGATGCTTTCAATGAGGATTCGTCATTTTGTCAGGCTAATAACTATTATGCTGAGTAGTTGTTTAGAAGCTCAGATCTTGGAATTTGTCAATAAAATTATAGCCAAACGGAAAAGTACATCAACATTCTGTGGTGAATCATTTTGAACCAGAGAGACGATTTTTGGCCTTTGTTCACGAGAAAGTTTGGCACCAGAAAGTATATCACATTTGATACTGGCTTAGTTTTGCACTCCAACTCCCTTGATTACACTGTCTTTCCTATGCAACTTATTTTCTGTCACAATCAGGAACAAAAAAAGAGCTTGAAGAATTGTCTCTTCTTTCAGTGTATTATTTACGATATATACGAAACGAGTTAATAACCTGTTCAAATATTTCATCGATGACCGAAACAACTCAGATCACCGAAATGAGTATGAGAAAATACCAAATATCTCTCAGCTACATTACCTGTTAAGATACAGCACTGCTCGATTAAGCTTGCGGCAATGCGTCTTACCAATAACTGCAACGATTGTTGGATAAAGTGCTTTCCGACGTTTTCGAGGTTCAACATCCATCAATCTTTATCATTATCTACAATTTAATGCCCAACAAAGCAGATTTTGATAAAAAAAAACACAATATTGAGACACTATAGACAACAAAACAAACTATTGTACAAGTCACAAGCCACTCCTTACAAAAAGTTTAAAGCAAAATCCTCAAGGTTTCATATTTGAAAAACAGATGTCCGATGTAAATCAAATGTAAACATAAAACAATGAGAAGCATGTAATGAGATAACAGAGACATTCTAATTTCATTTTGTTTCAAGGAAATCTATCTATAAATAACGACTAACTAGCTCAAACCGAACCATCGCCACCTTGAGAGGAATAAACAACCTCGTTGGACAATAGTATTACCGGTAGCTTCCTGTTCCGTCTCTATAACGGCTGCAACATGACCCGTGAGTCCATTTAAGTTTGACATCCCTGGCCTAGATCGATAATCAAGAGGCGCATCAGCGCTCTGCGCTTGCTACGTTATCTGTCGGCGACAAAATCTGACAGCAATCCCAGCAGTGCATGACGCTCGGTGCTCAGTGAACTGCACGATAAACTGATAACCTCCTCTGCGCTCGCCGCGGAGCAGCAGGCCATCAACACCGGATGCAACCGGAAGACCTTAACCATCCGTGGGGAGTTGCGATGGAGCATGTGCACGGCTTATCCTCGGCCCGTGCTGTGATTGTTCCCAGCCGTTACCGTCCCACCTTCCGGAGCCGTCGAATATCTAAAGTGACAGGTACGCAACGATTGGCGCGTTTGTTTTTTCGCTGTTTGCTGCAGCAACAATGCTGCCCGTTCCGGTCGTCCGAGCCGAAGTGAGTGAAGGATTAACTTATCGATTGAGGATGTCATCAGCGTCGGGCATCACTGGAATGGAATCAACAACAACACACACACACACATACTGGATTCACGCACTCACCAGTCGTCGCTGACGGATGGAGCTGTCGTCGTGCTGTTTCGCGGTTGATTCGTCCACCGGGTGGCCTCCCGTGCGTCGGTAGTGTCGGAGGAACTGTCCGACGCAGTGTTCCAGGTCGAACAGATCGTTGACCAGCAGGTAGCTGTGGGGGCGAGAGGGAACGCGTGGACGATGGGTGGGGGATAAGCGGATCGGCTGCTGTCAGTGTTGATTGACCTGGCAGGTGGAACGTACCGCGTTTCGGTGGCACGCTGCGCCGCTGGCACGGGTGGGAGCAACCGCAGGAAGGGCAGATCGGAAGCGTGCCGTACCGTGGGACAGCGTCCGGGCAGCAGCTGGATGGCGTGGGCATCGATCGAGCGTTTCTCGGCCCGCCCGCCCACCAGCGACTTCCAGCGCTTGAAGCAGAGCAGCATCCGGACGTAGCACGGGATGGTGCGGGCGATGTCGGCGGGTTCCGCACATCCGACGCTGGTGAGAACGTTCTCAAACACCGGATACAGCAGCAGCGTATGCCGACGGTCCGGCAGCAGGCGCAGCAGGGTCAGCGTGACCAGCTCGACGCTACCGTCGAAGATTACGAACAGGCTGCTCACGATTCGGTTGCACTCGGCCAGCAGTGGGCCGGGCAGGATGGGCGGATGGAGACCGGCCACCGATTCACACCGGAACCGGATGTAGTCGGCCAGTATATCGATCACTGTCAGCTGGTAGCGACGCGTTTGTCGCGCTCTCTCCCGGCCGGAGGGGCAGGACCCGGGATGCTGCTGCCGGTGCCGGTGACCGATGATCCAAGCATTCGGGCGGGATCCGTCACGGTGCAACACGGATGCATTTACGGGTGACAGTCGGCGAGCCGGCGCACCGAGACGGCAAGAAAAAGAGAACGAACACGAACAAAACCGTAAATGCATGTAATAATTATGATTAATGACGGTTCAGTTGCAATCGGGTTCAGATGCGGCAAAGGTACCTCTGTCGCAACCGGTGGAAGAATTTGTGTAAAATGATAGATAGCGGCTAAGCTGAGATTGCTGAGAATCATTTACAGTCGCGTTCGCTCCCAGCGCCTCTCTCGGGAAGGCTGTCCCTGTCGAGCGCTGTTTCGCATCCATTTCTCATGCGAGCTGATATGTCGCTATGATTGCATCCTTGCGAGAAGCAGCGCACCGGTCGGCTGTTATCTGAGCGAATAATGTATTTATCATTGCGCTCGTCCAATGCTTTATGCGCGGGATTATTAATTGCTTTGCCGCTCGTTTGGATGGGGAAGCTGTTGTGATGAATTTGAACGAGATTTCGAGAGTTTTGTTTAAATAATCATGACCATGATGGTGTACTTATCGTAAAATGATTTAGTTTTTACCCATGTAAGCATCATAAAAGAGCTTCAAGTACGTACGTACTACACGTACAACTGTAGCCCTCGACTCATCAATTAAGTGTTCGCCATATTGCAGATTGTTAATAGCATTCATGGCTTTTTTTTCGTTGCAAATGGCCAATCTGGCCGTGACGAACTCATCATTAAATGATGTCCATCCGGCGCATTGCATTGCAGAACGGAATTAATTAGCAGAGATCAACACGAACGCTGCAAGACAATGTAACGAACCACTTAATTGGCATTTCATGCCGTCAATGTAAACCGAGGCCGGAATGTGTGAATGGTAATTATGTAGATGATTCTGGGCGAGCCGACATTCGCCGAAAGAAAAAAAAAACGAATGCCCTGCAGAATATTTCGTGCATATTGGTGCATTCCACGCTCCGTATGCTTTGGCGGATTGCTGATTCATACAGCGGGATTCGGTAATTACTACAATTCTCTACGTGTTTCCGATTGTTTTTTTTGTTCCGTCGTCCTTTGCGTTATTCTTATGGATGATTATTCTCAAGAGAAGATATACGTTTCTCTGTATATGCCAGCTTTAACATTTTATTCAATGATATCGTTCAACTCGGCAAAAGAACGAAACGTTTATTAAGCTCCATGTTGATAATGTAAATTGTTTCTTTAATAACAACGCG
>KZ072185.1:371128-386625 GCA_002091845.1 Anopheles cracens
CGTGTAGTGAAACTGTATCACCTCGCGGCTCTTGCCCGACTCCACGTCGGTCAGTCTGTGGGATGGAGATGTTTTGAAGACCATTTCTTCGTTATTCTACGCCCACAACGCCTCCACCGTTAGCTCCACCCGGACGCGAATGCCTTACCTAAAGGTCCTCTTGCAAAAGTTCTTGTACTCTACGCACTTCAGATGTACCACCGACAGCTGAACGTCCGGGAGCTCCAGCCGATGCTTCTCGCCGATCTTCGCCGGCCAGTACTGGTGGCACTTGACCGTCGTTTGTTCGATCAGCTTGTTCAGCATCAGGATGGCACGCGAGTCGTGCTCCCACACCATCATCCAGAAGTGACCTACCGTGTGCGGTAGCGGTCCCTGACAGAGGATATACTTTCGTCCAGCTCGGTCCATCTGGTTAGAGTTCATGTGAAAGAGAAAAGAGAAACGCAACAGATGAGTAACACAGGCACCTGAGCGTGCTGCCTCAAACAGTCTGCCTACCTTAACCAGGTTCGCGTTGATGTAGTCGCCTTCGCCCCGCTTCAGGACCACGCGGGAATGGTCGTACGGTAGCACGTCCCGGTAGCGATTCAGCCGTCGGTTGTCCAATTTTTTCGACTCATCGGTGGAGAACTTTTTCGACCGCGCCTGCACATCGCTTCGCTCGCGTATATCCTGCGGATGGAACAGAACACAGTGGGGAACGATTATTGCAAACGGACCTGTATCGAACGCACATAGTTTTATAGCACTAAACACAGCAAGCGTGTCACACCCTAATTGTGAATGCAATTCTCGACTGCAGCCAAAAATAAGATGCACCAGGCACCAGGCAACCACCGGCGCCTATTTTTCCAATCTTGCTGGATCGATACGAACAACATGTAAATAAAGCACAATTTCCACGAATCGAACCGCTGGCCAACGTTGCAATTTAACCCAGCAGGAACAAGGCCAATACGGAGAAAGCCCCACACGAAATTGGATTCCGGATTGCGCATTACATAAGACCGAAGGATGTGGTCGGGATGAATTTTGCTGAAATCTATAACAAGATACACTTCTCGGGAAGTGCAACGCTTGTTAGTGGTATGGATTAAAATAAGAAACCGCACACAATAGAGTCGTCGCTGCTGGAAAAGTATGGAAACCGACTGTAGGTGATAATCCCATGTTATGTTTTGAATTGTTACAAAGCATACGCATTGAATTGAATTTCAGGCGCTTGTTTAGGTGCATCAAACCTGCTGTTGCTGTTCGTGCTGTAAGCACGGAACGCGGGGGAACTTAGCACCGGTATAAATCTACACGTAAAGTGGACGTCCCACGTAGAGTTTAACCCATCAACTACCAGCACAGGGCAGCCGTGGCGCGTATATGTTATGATTTTGTAAATTTCTCTGGAAAAAGAATTTCACAACTTTCAATTCCATCGGTTCACGCCACGTGACGCTCGTTAATTAGTTCAGTTTTGTGCGCGTCCCGGAAAGTTGGGAGTGCTTGGTGGCACACCATACCACGGCCATACACGGCGATATGTGCACATGTAGTGTAACGGCAGCAAAGGAAGCGAACGAAGAACGCGCGATGCGCGATTGGTGGTGGTGCAAATGTTTCAAACTTCCATCCATCAGCAGCAATTGGCATCCGAGCGGCTTTTGCTATCAATTAATATGGGAGCGCGGGATGCCGAGCAGCAGTTCCATCGCCCATTACTATTATCCGCCACTGAGCCAGTGATGTGCGAATAAAATGGTAGCATTTAATAAACGAATACAATTTCTGGATACAACCAATGTGTGGACAGCGCTGCATACAGAGTTTCGGGAAGCTTCTCAAGTGTGAAGGGTGTATGAACGTGCACCACGATTTAGTTTATCCATACGCTGGCGTAGGAAGGATTGTACACAAAATGATACAAATCCTAATGACCAGTATAGAACGATGAGTGACGGAATTAGGTGAGGGAGTTTATACAACAACATACACTGACAAAAAGCTCCAACGCGCAACAGTGAGCTTTAAGCATTAACACTTTATGTATGGAATACTGATGGAAGTTACGCTTGGTGTCAATTGACACCTAGAAGGCTATTTTTGGCATTTGCCGAACGAATTGAACGGAAATAGTTAACAAGTTGTTTTAAATTCCGTTTAGCTCTTCCTATCCTATCGTTTTCCGTTTTCTCGCCTAGTCCCATCATGTAAAAATTAGTTTTTAAAAAAATCTCAAAACATCTAATACTATGAGTAATACAGTCCGTAACACGACACATCAGTTTTTTTTAGAACAAAACGAAAACTTGTAGAAATAGATGAAAGCGATGTTATACTAAGTTGTAGATAATAACATACGCGTTATTAGTTTTTTATACTTTTAATATTTTTTGCCATGGACGAAATTGCTCCAATTGCAACTTGTTACGATTTTTTTTGAGACAGAAAATCGCTTTAAAATTCGTTTATTGAACGATTTTTTCGATTTTTGTATGCATTATGACCTGTTCTAAATATGAAATTTCGTGTAAAAACTATGTATAAGCGTGCCGCAGAGCGCAAAATCAACAACAAAAAAAAATGCACAGCAGGTGATAATTGATGAGTGGCGTTGTGTTGTTTTTTTTTGTTTCTTTTTCTATTTTCCTACCATAGGAAATTAGCTTCACATTCCCTCGGTCCCTTTCGTAGATATCACGCGCTCAGCGGGGCAAGCGCGTCAAAAACAGGCAAATTAAATTTCACATTTTCTTCGTAGCGTTTGTGTTATCTCGTTCGAAGCGCGAATAATTAATCGTGTGTAAACATGCGTAGAAATATATTTCGGGGAAACACTACGAAAAATGAAAACAGCTTTTAAGTTGAAATAAGCGAAGATAGATGTGCAGAAGTGTTGGTCCAGAAAACGAAATAAAAAAGAAAAATGATGTAAGAAAATTGATAAAAATCAAAAACATTTAAAAACCATAAATGAACATAAATAGATGTAATTCCACGATCGCACTAGGGAACGCTTACACGACTCTATTTTAATTAAATCAAAAAGAGTAAAGAACGAAAAAAAAACAATTCCTTTTGAAAGTAGGAAACATAAATGAAAAAATACTGAAAAAGTATGAAGTATCAATTAACGTCAAAATCGCACACACTTCCTAATAAATTGAATTTATTACTGTGGAAATAAAACCTAAACAAATCGTTCGTGAATTCCAATCCATTGCGTGGTCTAAATTGGTTCACAAATCAAACGCTGGTGCATCCAGCGTGACAGAGATTGCAAGGAAATCCTGCCCTCTCTGCATGTGTGGCAAAACAGTGAGGATATAAAAAGGCAACTCATCCATATTCAGTGTGCTGCTGCCTGCAGTTTTCCTGCCCGAGACGAACTTGAGAGAGCCAAAAACATGAGGCATGGCAGAGCTGACACTTTTAAAAAAATAATACGTCACCTTCACGCTTCGGTCCGCTACGAACACGGATCTCGAGTGGGTTCGGGATGTCATTTTGCCGGCCAATTATTGGAATTTTTGTATCGGCTCGAGCCCGAAACAGCAAAAATGCATTCCTATCGTAATTGAGTTTCTTCCAATTGCCTCCCTCGCCGAACGGTGCGTTCATTTGAAACGAAACTTCCGCAAACGCCAGATTCGGCCGCGGTAAGGCGGACAATTTCCAGGTCAGCATAATAATGGAAGTGTGTCCCGCGCCCCGGCTTCCCCGTGTTCGCGGCACGTTCTGTGTGCGAGTGTGCCACTAACGGTACCGTGTGCAGAATCGGTCAATTCGTCGGCAGCAACCAAAGGAAGAAAACTGAGCCAAATGCTGCAACGAAAAAAAGACGCGTCCAGTAGCAAAAACAAATAAACAAACAAACAAAACTATGCAACATACTCCCCCCGCTCCATCCAACGCAGCAGCAGGTGCGCGTCCGCGGCCCCACATCCGGTCGGGTTTTCGGAAATGGTTTCGCCGATCACTTCGTTTACAACGGCGGTGGTGGGTTTCGCCTGCGTAAGTGAGTTTGTTTTTCGTGTATTGTTTGATCCATTGAAAAACGATCCGTTTCATGGAAAGGAGGAGGTGTGTGTGTGCGCGCGCACGTAAGAAATGCGTTTTCTCGCACGTAAAGGAATGCATTTTAATCGTTTCATTCGCTAAGCACCACGGCCTCGGCCGGTGTCCTCCAGATAATGTAATTGATTGCCGCAGAGCGCAAAATCAACAACAAAAAAAAATGCACAGCAGGTGATAATTGATGAGTGGCGTTGTGTTGTTTTTTTTTATTTTTTTTTGTTTCTTTTTCTATTTTCCTACCATAGGAAATTAGCTTCACATTCCCTCGGTCCCTTTCGTAGATATCACGCGCTCAGCGGGGCAAGCGCGTCAAAAACAGGCAAATTAAATTTCACATTTTCTTCGTAGCGTTTGTGTTATCTCGTTCGAAGCGCGAATAATTAATCGTGTGTAAACATGCGTAGAAATATATTTCGGGGAAACACTACGAAAAATGAAAACAGCTTTTAAGTTGAAATAAGCGAAGATAGATGTGCAGAAGTGTTGGTCCAGAAAACGAAATAAAAAAGAAAAATGATGTAAGAAAATTGATAAAAATCAAAAACATTTAAAAACCATAAATGAACATAAATAGATGTAATTCCACGATCGCACTAGGGAACGCTTACACGACTCTATTTTAATTAAATCAAAAAGAGTAAAGAACGAAAAAAAAACAATTCCTTTTGAAAGTAGGAAACATAAATGAAAAAATACTGAAAAAAAACTGACAATGTTTTAATACAATCACTTTTACCTCGTGTTCTGTTTCAAGGGATACACTAAACGAAACTTACAATGAAGGACAAAACAAACATACTGGGAATTTATTCAATGATTAATTCCGGTATAAATGAGTCGATATCACATATCGCAAGTTTTGTGTCGTAGTTTGATCGCCATTATCGCTGGATTTCACGATTCCGATTAAGTTCTGACAACAGATGACCAGTTTGGATAAATATCAAAGATGAAAACGACTGAAGACTTGAGATATGCAGTGACGCACAACGTTAAAAGACAAACAGAACAAGATCATTTTTCCAGGAACATAAAACAATTATGTGCTTAGTACTTTCGTGAACATCATTAATGTCTAATGATATCTTTAGTAGTGATGATGATGATGATATGATTAATAATGATGATAAAATTGTAAACAGTCGTTTGGCAAAACTTGTCAGTGTGATGTATCCATTTCAAGGGTCAAAAGACAAATGAAACGAGCAGCTTCACAACGGCGCAGAGAACTAAAGATGCCTAATGAATTCGTCACAGCCCACCCAGAAGGTGATCTTTTTCTCATGCTGCACCGCGTGCCCAACACCGAAACTAGGAACTAATGCATGATGTAATGTGTGTGAGAGATGAATAACTTAACGACTAAATCAGCTGACCGCAATCTTCCGAGTAAGTCCATCGCGATGCGATTTAAGCGCAACCGGCGATGATTCACAGCCGTATTCTTCGGTGGCTCACACATGACAAGACTTTTCTTGTGAAAATTCCGTAAAAATCCACGTCTGTCATCGGTGGGTCTGAGGAAACCTCTGCAGTCTGGGCGCAGTGATTGATTCATTCACACATTCACCAACGCAGGTGATCGTTATAGAGAATAATAGAAGGTGATCGCACAACACCATGCAATCGGACTTACGCAATCGCGTCGATGGTGTCGTCGCAGGATAAGATCATGCGGGAAGAACAGTTTCCATTTTTTTCACATTTCTCGGAAACGGTAAACAAATATGACAACGATAATGATGATGATTGATGTAAAGGGAGGGGAGGCGCGCGTGCGCGCCCGTTTGTGAGCGCGTGTAGAATAGGATTCGCGGAAATTTAAAAGAATCGACTTACAATTAGTCAAACGATAAACGCTTGACACAGTTCTGAAAGCAGCTGATGAAGCTGCAGAATGTGTCGCAATGTGCGATTTTCACCCACAATGAGGTACGTTACGCAAACAATGTTTGAAAATTGTGCGTTCGAAGTGGTCGCGACCTCAGAAGAGTTGCGTACGCACCAAAGAAACGCATAGACGTCACGTCTGGTGTGTATGTGTCGATGACATCCATACGTCAGCATTCTTTGGGCAACGTCCCTCTCCTTCCTGCCGTCGGTCGTCTTCTTCCTGTCCGCTTCTTGCCCCCCGTGGGTCATTGGACATCGATCATACACCCGCGCCTCGGCCGAGATGGGAACATTCCCCAACGGAAGGCGGTGAGCTTGTGGCCACGCTGGCGGAACAGCTTAGCTTACTCTTCTCTTCCCGAGCTGCAAAATTTCGCCCACATCCGACCACCCCCTCCTCGTTCCACGCACTCGTCTTTCGGCACTCGAGCGAGAGCGCGCTGCTAGCGCTCTGCGTGAGTCAATTTTTTCTTGGCCGTTTTTTTTTCTTTCCCTCAGTGCTTGCTAATTTAATTATTTCCTCGAAATCGTACGCTTCAGGGAACACACTGCTGCCGCGCATACATACACGGGAGAGCATCGGGGTCCGGGGCACGAAGAGCACACCGGGGGAAGGTAGTAAGTAAAATGAAAATCCCATCGCATGAAAAAAGAAGCTAGAACAAGGTCGTGATGCTACTGGTGATGGTTATTTCCTCTGGTTTTTATATGGAAAATGCTTTTGTATTATTCATATTCCAACGGTAAAGCCAATACAAAACCTAATATCTAGAGCACATCAAAACTGTTATAGGTTGAAAAAGAGAGTGTCATATGCAAACAACATTGAAATCTTACAATAGTTCCCAAAAATGACACACAACGCTGTGGGTGGTGTTTTGTTAATAAGCATTATAACCACACTGTATCGAACCAGATGATTCCTTAATGCCATAACACAGTTCCAAGTAATTCGACGAGTCCGGCGGTTTCTCTTGGGCTTCTGTGACTCAACGCCAGCCATGCTATGTTGTAGATCGTCAACATCTGCCTACAGCAAGGGCATATAAGAGTCGTGGCCAAACAATCAGTCGATGTGCGTTCGACGAATCGATCCACACGAGATTAACACCCACGGGGCGTGACGATCTGCTCAAAGAACTCCGCCACGACTCATGCCGGGCTGGGGTGTCACTGTCCAAAAATCAACCCAATGTGTGCCTCAAACACGACGAAATATGAATGGATTGCGTGGGAGCAAAAAGAAATGAACACGATGTCCCCAATAATACAGTTGAGAGTTTCAAATTGTTCAGGGGATAGTTTGTACGCCGGTCAGTTGCAGGTGACAGATAACAGATAACCATCATCTAGTGCTGATGATGAGCGTACCTGAATAAACCCCATTGGAACCCACCACGAGCCACTATTAAACGTTAGTTCGTATGTGAGCATCATCAGATAAAACTCCCGAGAAACGAAGAATCATAGAAACATTATCAGGCTCACAACAAAACTAGCTGGCAAATTGGAAAAATTAGCAAAGATAGCTTAATTAGCCGAATTAGCTAACTAGATTGCGGAGTAAGTGTCTAAGGCGTTGTCGATTTTTCACAAAGACACGACAACTTATTTCTGCGACATTTTCTCGCTGTCAGTTGTGTAGCAGATTGGTGCTAGTAACGATCTTTTTAGCTAGCCCTCTACTTCTTCCTATTTATCCTACATTAATTTATCGGCACTATCAAATTATGAAATAGAAATGTTAATTATCATGAACAACATAAGAATAACTAACAAGCCGGCTAGATCATAAGAGGATAGTCACGTCTTACTAGGAGGGATTGGTTTGTATGGGATGTTGACGATCGATCCTGTCGTCTGAAGATCCCTTACGTCACACCACTCTACAGAAACTATTGATTAATACATTTCCTAAACCGAAACATTTCCAATCCCAATTGCTGAAGCGGATGGAAAGTCCTTCTCACGTATACAACATCAACGCGATAAGGATTTTTGATATTTTTGATTTTTGCTTTGAAAAATGCATCTAGGAATTGATTTTTTTTTTCATTTCAATACACATTTATCTTAGAAATTTGGCCTGCACTTGTCGAACCAATTGGTCGAAACCAATTCGCTATCAAACGAATAAAAGCCCATAAAAAATAGACGAACTCTGGGGACAACATAAGATATGAGAGATGTGAAACAATATTCAATAATAATAAGATAATGATTTGAAGTTCTATTTCAATGCAAAATTGCAATAAGGTAGAAAACATACAAGAAGTTTTCCTCATCTGAATTGACACACTAACCGTTGAGGACGCTTAGAAAGCATATCCTCAATCCCTTAAAATTGGAACACCCGTAGAAGGGTTTGAGAATGTGATGTAATTGGCCAGAATTGTTATTCAAATATGTACTTCGTCCTCCTGCTATTTGTCTCTTTTTCTACTTTAAACTCAGTGTTGATTCTGATCGAATACCAGGACGAAGGACCGGGCAGGGGTTCCCGAAGCTAAAAACTAAATCAACATCGAGTTTTGAAGTGTTTCTAAAAATTCCGAAAACCCGAAACTCGACAACAAATGGCCAATTTCAATATTGTCTAATCGAATCAAAATGGTCCCCCCATCCCAGTGTAACCCAATAGAGTTGGAACAACATCGATGTATATCGGAGACCTGAGGCTGCCTATACTTCTAGGCTACCGAGAATATTAAACGCATACATAATTAGATCACAAACAACAACCCAACGAAAGTTAACCTTACATGTCGAGGCTAGTCTGAGGTCTCTGCTGGGTGGCCTAACTTTGAGTTGAATGTTCAACACCAGACGACAGAATGAGATGCGGCGGGGTTAAGTAAATTTGTTATTCCAAACTTTCAATACTTTTGCATAGGTGTCTTGTTTTTATAGCAAGATCGTTCTTAAGCAACATTGGCATAAATCATTCCAAAGATTTAAAAAATCGTATACACATTTGTAGAAAAAACTAGTGCTGCACTCTTTTTTTCCTATGGATCGAAAATTTCCCCCATGTGGAAGCACTGCGTTCTGTGCGATAGACCCGGCGGGCCTTGGCAACACGCAAGTAACGTTCTCCACCGCCATCATCACACGATGGTCTCTTTAATTTATATCCACCCGCCATCCCGTCCCCTTCGCTTCAACAAACAACGTCCTCCTCTCTTAACTTGCCCACCCACCACCCACCATGGGGGAGGGAGATCGAAAACCTCCGCCTGCTGCTCACGTGACACACAAAAACGATCGAAACACATTCAAAAATGTAAACGATCAAGTTCGTGGAAGCGAACGGACAAAGTGAGCAAGTGAACGACAAACATAGAATATACACAAACCCCCCCCCCACACACACACACACACACACACATTGCGGACGGTATCAACACCATCTATTTACGGTAGAGGCAAGAAACGAGAAAGAATTTACACAAAGCCAGGATCATTTATCCCTCGCCCGCGCTTCGCACCGAGCGTGGCGTGTGTGTTCTAGATTCCACGGGCGGGAGAAAAGTGAAACAAACTGCACTTCATAAATGAGGTTGCGCGCGACAATGCCCCAGACGCACTGTCTGCATCGATTTATGACGGGGGACGTGGGAGGGAGCGAGCGCACCCAGTTGGGTTCAAGGTGAACCCCATACTCCCCCCCGTCGCTGGTGTGACGTCAGTCAGGGAAGTTTATGGATAAGAGTGCCTGATAAATTGAAACGCTCCGAAACCGATTCCGGCTCTTCCTGGAATCGATCGAGAAACGCAAACCCAATCGCTGCGACCGTGTATACACAACACAAACCCACAAAAACCGTGCCCATTTCGGTGGTGGCTCTTGCGCTAAATTCTTGACGCGGAAGCAAACATTTTGGACACATTTTAAAATAAACCTTTCCGTGATCGATAAGCGGCACGCTGGCAAAATGGCACCAAACTGCAGCGCAGCAGAGCAATGCGTTCCTTCTTGGCTGGAGGAGCGTTTTTGATCGTTTTTTTTTCCCGCAGCAAGCTTTCGCTGCCAATATTTATGGCCAGCACCGCACGTGAATTATAGGAAAAAGTGTTGCCCCCCGCGCTCGTCTAGCTACTGTCGAAATGCAGTTCGATTCGGAAGCGGACACGGACAGACAACCCCATATCTTAGATAACATCGATTCGGGGAAGGCATTAAAAATCACAAACTGACCGATGACACCACGCGCGCACACGGCGGAGGGCAAGATTCGTTCCAGCGCGGGTGCTACATAACGCGAAAGAAGGGCCGGGGGTGGCCGATCGGAGAGCGCAACGTTAGCTAACAAACCCCGCTGTTTCGGAGCTAAATCGATACTATATAAATCGAATGCAGCAAGGGCGCCGAAGGTGATGCTATTGGGGCAAGCTTTTAACACACGAAACGAAGGGAAACACATTACACGGATTTATGACGGTGGTTTCCGGTTCGATGCACCGGGCTCGAGGCAATCAGGTTCAATGATTTCTGCAAAATGGTCATAGTAACTGATGCACTTAGGCGGGTGTTAAATGCAATAAGGCGCGTCAGTAAGTGACACATGCTCAACGCCGATGAGGGTTCCCCCATATCTCTCGCCCTCGAATCTACGCAGCTCGTTATCAAGCAAAGCAGGAGAGTCAACACATGAGGGAAAACTTACGTCTGTCTCCAAACGAGCGAGGGTGTTATTTCAAGGTAATTGGCGAACTTAGCTTAAAGATTGATTCTAACGGGAGGTTGGAAGGCCATTGAAACGGACACCACTACAGCATAAGCATAATTACCAGCATAAGTCGAATGCCTTCCATGGAGATGTTATGGATCTTCTACAAAGTAGTGCCACGAATAACTAGAAAATAATGCTTCATGCCAGAGCACAAACTTATTCCAAACTTAAACGACAGATGACGAAGAGTTTCGGAGATTTTACTTGTTTCTATTTGTCGATCCAGGAGATCCAAAAGATTATCATGTCAATTTCATGAAAACGGTCTATTTCTATAATCTCTTACTTGATACGTGTCTTTGTTTAGGATCTCATATAGTTGATCTTCTGTGTTTTTTGTAATGTATAGTACTAGGTGTATGAATTTTTATCTTTCACCTCCTAGATGTTATGTATTTGGAAGATAGACCTAACAATGACTTATTTTGCATTTTCGATCCAATCTCTCTGTCTTTAAGAATGACCCAATGCCTACAGGACCGGTCAGGAAATTCCAATGTGGTGTCGCGGATGTCCAAGAAATTCCCAAGGTACCTGCCACAATAACTTGCAGGGCGACTCATCCACCATCTTCCATCTCAACGTGGCGAATTGGAAATGATCTAAGGATCGACATTCGCAATACTCGTATATTTGAAGATGTATCTGCAGTTCGTGCTTCGAGGGTTACCTATAAACCTAATGTAATAATCCCCTTCTGATACCAAGGCGTTATTAGGTAATAGTACAGTAAGAACTGAATATGTCTCAGTGTCAAAAATATGAAACAAATTAGCACACATTTCCGATTCTAATGCAACTATTCCATTACAAAAAAGTGTATTCGCTAATGGAATGATTATTTTAGACGCAATGTTTTAGGATGCAATATATTGAACAGTTTTTTTTTTACATATCCGACACACCGCTCGGCATCGCCTAAAATTCAAGCGTACCACACCGGAATACCTGAGAGGTAATTCATCGACGTGTATTTGCCCGGAAACGGTGTGTTCCAGGCAATGGCGAGATGCTTCTATGGATTGGGCTAGGCAACTGCAATGATCAACCACGGTGAGAGCATACATACACAAACACAACCAAACCTGCCCACTCACACACACACGCACAGGGTTCGCCACAGTTTCATGCCACAATCCACGCGTATGTTGACGCTGGTGGAGAGGGCCTTAATGACAACATACACCTTCCGCGAAACGATTGAAATAAAGCCACACCTCACACAACCCCGGCCGACCCCGGGGTCGGCCCGGTGCGGAACGCGATCCACCGAATTTGCCACCCGAAATAAACTTGCTTTCCACGAATTGAAGAAAATTCGCCGCTCCTCCTCTTTGCGCAATCAGTGCCGTCCCATTTGCATATACTCCCTCGGCTCAGTGCTCTCGATATCTTTCGTTTTTGCGCTCTCTTTCTGGAAACTGTTTCCCGTTTGCAATTTCTGTGTAAACTTTTAAAAAATCGATCTATGTCAGGGGTCGACAACTTTTTCGAAGACCACCAGATAGTTGAAAATTTTGAAGTCAATTGTTCAGACTAGTGTTGTGTCTTATGAATCTTTCGACGAGATTCAGATTCATGAATCTTTCAATCAGGATTCATTCAGGATTCATTCATGAATCTTTAGAGATTCATGAATCTTTGTTTCTAAGATTCAGATTCATTCATTTGATTTAAAGATTCATTCTGATTCATGAATCTGAATCTCTGTTACCCAACACTAGTTCAGACACCTGTACAAGGGCATCCAAATTACTATGTGGAAGATATTGAATATATTTTTTTTAAGTCTTGAATTGGGAGAATTCTGACTGACAAAAAAGAGTTCTGGAATCGTGATGAACAAAAAGCATGTGTCAGACAGGGAGAACCATTTTTGAACAAATACAAACAAATAAAGTATTGAAAACTACCAAGAACTATAAACAAATTCACCTTAGATGGACTTTCGTTCGTAAAGAGGTTCCACCTATGGTAGGTCTCACTGTATGAAGTAGACTTTGCAATCTTATTCCGCCAAACACTGGACATATTCGAAATAGGTGTTAACAACAGATTCAAAATGATCATCAGAAAGGTTTATCGGTAAGGTATGCGTAAAATATATACCTACATCAGTCATCTCTCTCTTCAATTGTTTCAACTAAAGTTCTGGAGAAAGCTTGTTAATATTAGCATTGAAATACGAAGGAATAGAAGCAACTAACCCTTAAAAGGCTACTGTAACATAGATAATCTACAAGGGAATCCTGAAGAAATTATATTTGGCAAAAGAATGTTTGCGGACCTCTGCGCTTGTTCGAGAATGGCAAAGGATGTTCAATACAAATATTTTTTCAAACAATACGAATTATGTTAATTCAATTGAATACAGTTCATACAACATTGCTTCAAACGATCATTTTTATTAGTAATTCTCATAACAAAATAAGGAAACTTTTAGGTAGGCATAATTTTACTTGATAATCTACTTATTTTTCAACACGGTTAATGCGAAAGGGCTCTTTTCGGTTAGCTATTAGAACCTTGCTATAACTCAAAAACTCAAACATTTCGTACCGACCCAAATCCCGCAACTCACGTAAAACGAAGCTAGGAATTCACAACCGGGCGATATTAACGAACCACAAATAAAACAAAACAACAAAAAGCCCATGCATGACCTAAGCCAACGACATTCATTTACACCCATTCCGGGAATGTTTGCGAGTACAGCTGCACCCGGGCCGTACGCGGGTGGAATCAGCCAAAAAACGACACAACATAAATTGCTCTCCCACACATAGTTTTCCGTTCGGTAGTCGGACCGGCTCGCGTAAAAGAGCGGACATAAATCGGGCAGAAAAAATGAGAAAAACGAAACGAACTGCATCGAAACAGCCCAACCGAACGAACCAACCTACCTGGAATACCATTGGCCAACCTCTCCGGGACACGATTTCGTTGTATTCGACCTCGATGCTGCTCCCGCTGCTTCCACTACCCGGACCGCCGCCCTCATTGCCCGCGTTGCTCGTTATGTTGTTGGTGGTACTCATCGTTGCAGGGTTCGTTCGCCGTGCACAACACCGCGCTGGGAGGGGCGGACACTGGGAGGTTTTCCCGTCGATCTATGCTTTTCCTCTCGCTTATTTTCGGGATATTCCCGATCGATAGCGTGGCGGGCGGGACCTTTCCCCTTTTAGGTGTGTACTCCACACGGCCGCGTTGCGGGAGGTGTGTTGATGGAAAATCCACCACGCTCTGTGTCGGTGTTCTACCCGCGAATGGGGAGGGGATGTTAGCAACCCTAGCAGGCTGCGCTGCGGTGCGCTGTTGACGATGTTGCTGCTGCTGCTATTGCTCCCGAACCACAAAGGCGTTTTGCATTCCACCACGGTGTGTTGCTATGTTTTTTTTTCTTTCTTTATCCACTTTTAAGCACAGTTCCACACATACACACACTCGGATAGAGCGACACAAGACCGCCGTTGACACGCGGGATATCTACGAAACACACAATAGTAAGCCAAAACGGCCAGCGTCACACAAAGGCCAGCCCACCACCACCACCGACCGTTTCTACGGCCCACACACACAAACACACTAACCCGCACGCACACGTTCGCAGCACTACTAGATCAACAATGGGGCACAATTTTCGCTAGCTAACAACACGCTCCATGTTGACGAGCTGCTTCTGGGTTGACTCTGCGAGCGATGTAACAACAAAAACACCAACAAACCCCTTTAAAAATGCCTCACTCCCAGCCGGAAGAAGGGACAGAACAACGGAGACACTTTTACACGCACACACACACACGCGCGCCTGACGCCGCCGATCCGACGCGACCAGCAGGGAAAAGATTTTTGGGAATGGTAAGATCTTGTTGCGCTGGCCGCAGTTCCTAGCCACCCAATGCTTGATGACAATTTTCCGGACAGATCAACAAGCGGTATGATGTTTCGCCGACATTTTCCTTCGCTGTTCGCTGTGTCGTCGAACCAAGAACAGTGGCACTTTCCTCTTTTTGCAGCAGCGCTGCACACCTCGATGCGTGTGCGGTACGAAATGCCACACTCACCAGCGGGCAACACTCTACTCCGTGTTGCGGGGAGTAGTTCGATAGTGTACAACAGCACAAAAACTCGCGAAGAAATGGAAAATTGTGCTTTCTTCTTACTTCGACTCGAGCATTGTGGTGTGATGCCGCTCCAAAGCACACACACACGGGCACGCACACAGTCACACGCACCGAAACACGATGAAAATTAAAAGGAACACAGGTAGCACGGGAGGCAGCGAAAAATCACCTTTTTCCTTTCGTAAGCACCACCTTCGGGGCTTACCGCGACAGTTCGATGCCACAACACGGGTGGAAACTGTCTTGCCGTGTTTTTGGATTCGCTTTGACTATTGGCTGCGCCTTTACTTCTTCTGGTTTTTGCAAACTAAATTAAAACCCCTTCTCTATATTTTCTACAATTTTTTTCTGTTTGTTCCTCTTCTTCTTTGCACTGACAGCTGCCGACTGTCAGCCGCTCGATTTGGCACGGTTCCAGCTTCCCGATTTGTCCGTATTGCAGCGCCACCTGCACAGGGTTTCTAACGGTAGCAAGTCACCAGATTTGCAACCAAAACTTCACCGCCAGTGTGTGAGTTGTTCGTCGTTATGAGTTGAGTCGTAAAGCTTCGTCCAGACGTGAGCTACTTGTAGGCCTACAAAAGTGACGACTACAGATTTTCCTTAGTTCTCCCCCCATTTGACGGGCCATTTCCGTCGCCTGCCCATAATCCGCTACTTGCGGGCTGCGAGCGAC
>KZ072185.1:390223-430235 GCA_002091845.1 Anopheles cracens
GTTGGACAACCAATCTCAGGAAATGGACGTACCCAAACTAGAAGGATCGGCACGCACGCAGACTAGCAAGCGGTAGCGGCGGCAGCCAGCCAGCCAGCCAGCCAGAGGCCAATGGGGCAGCAGTTCTTCAGCGTCAGGACTAGCACCCGCAACCGGACTTCTCGTCTTTTTGCCGCCAATGTCCGGCGGATTCACTGTACCAACCATTTTTCCCCTTCTGCGCGTGGGGGAACGATGGAGCGGTGCACGTGACGCCGTTGGTGCTCGCCAGTACCCTGCGATGGCGGCGGCGGCGGCTGCGGCGGCGGTGACGCTGACAACGGAAACCGACGGTCGTGGACGTCGAAGCAGCATTGCGTAAATGCGCATACCAAGAAGCACCTACAGCAGACGAAGAGTGAGAGAATGCCTGGGAGAAATTTTCACCACAAAAAAATGGGGGTTGACATTCGGTTGACACGATCCAGGGAGTGATCTAGGTCAGCTAACTAGACAGCTTCCTCATCCAATCACACTCAAGACCTCTCTAATCCACAAAACAACCTTACCATAGATTTCTGTTAGCAGTTTTCCTTCTGTTTCCGTTTTCGTTTGTATTGTGTGGGTTTTTCTTTTGTTATTTTTTTCTCGTTAGCGTATTCCATTTTCACTGTTTCACGCGTTGGCACCATCCTAAGTTACATACTCTTTGCCGGCGACGCGTCAGTAGTTCATTACTTAGGAGAAGAAAAAAAACAACTGAACAACCGAATCGTAGCGTTTCCGGGCACGTTTAATCTGTGTGTCAAGTCGTCTTGACGTTAACGTGAACGTATTTCCGTCCGTTTAATTTGCAAACGGCAGTTTAGAATTTTCGTTGGGTGGGAATGAGTGTAGCTCGGTTTCTGGTTGCTAATGAACCGTTTGTTTGCCTGCTCTTTTCTTTCACCCTCTCGCAATCGAACAGACGTGGATGATGTAAAGTTTGTTATCAACTTCGACTTCCCTACCACCTCGGAGGACTACATTCATCGTATCGGGCGTACCGGACGGTGCAACAACACCGGGACGGCGTACACCTTCTTCACGCCGAACAACGCGTCGAAAGCACGCGACCTGATCGATGTTCTGAAGGAGGCGAAGCAGGTGATTAATCCGAAGCTGGTCGAGCTGGTTGGCATGAAGGTGAAATCTCGAGGTACGTATCAGCAACAAGCACAGAGCAATTATAAATCTAGTTCATAACAAAAAAGCTAATACTCCCACCAAAGTAGTGTGACATTCACCCATTCCCAGTATTCCAACTTATTGAGTTTCTAGATACTGTTCCGCTAACTCCTAGATCAGTCGGAAAATCCTGTAAGACAAGTAATTTTTATGGACTAAACATTACTGACAGTTTTGCTCGAATAATAGCGTACATAGAATAATGCCATTATTATTCAAAGCCATTATTATTCATTATTCAAAGAGACACTATGTAGAGTAATTCGATCATTCATCTGAGATCATTTAGCTCCGGATTCAGGGCAAGTATGATGTCCACATTCACAACGAATCCAGATCTGTAATGATTTTAATCCGGATTCAGATCAATAGAGGAATGTCGGATCCGGATCTTTTATTGAATAGAATGCCTGATAGGTACGAATTTGTCCATAATATGATTCGTTATATTAGACTACTTTACTTCTTCGTCATTGGCATAAGATTCTCAAGCGATTCTAGCCTAAATTCCCATGAGTTTACCCGTAGCTGTGGTTAGTCAGTCTCTGCAAATGGAACACAAGTGGTTTAGTTGAAAATCAAATCATCAACCTGTGGTGTATATGATACACGCCAGGCCATATGATGCCCCCATTTGAATGCATTAGCTCACAATTACTGAAATACAATCAGCTTAAACTATAGACTGTAGTAGACCCTAATAAATGAAATCGTGCTAGATCCTTCCCTAGGTATATATTCAATCAATCAATCTTATCTTACATCAATTCAATCTTATGCTTTTCTTCTTTTTCCTACTTCAAGGAAACCGCTACATGACATCGCGCTATCCCCGAGAGCGTAGATCGCGGTCCCGTTCGAAATCGAAGTCGCGCTCGCCGCTGCGTAATCGACGAGCGGCTCTTCCCGACAGGCGCGGTTTGCAGACGCGCTCACGCTCCCGTTCACGATCGCCCTTGCGACGCAGCACGCCACCCCGGCCACGCGATAATCACCGGGCGCGAGGATCACCACCACCGGGACGGCGCAGTGTTTCGCGCAGCCCACGGCGTAGTGAAACCCGTCGGTTGCTGCCAGTGACGCGGAAAGCCTCCCGTTCGCCTCCGCCCAGCCGCAGTCCGCTGGGGGTGGGAGCCGGCCGGCGGGCGAATGGACGTGGCGAACAGCCGAAAAATGGGCGCTCGTTAAGCCGCGAACGGGACCGTGATCGGGACCGGGAGCGGGAACGCGAACGGGACCGGGAGCGTGATCGGGACCGGGACCGGGAACGTGAACGTGAACGTGAGCGCGGACGGGACAGGGATCGAGATCGTCGTCGGCGCAGTCGCAGTGGCAGTGGCACCGGAAGAAGTCGCAACGGAAACGGAAGAGCTTCGTCGTACGATCGGTACTAGTGGCACAACGAAATAGCAATCAAGTTGCGTCTCAACGTTTAGGTACAAAAACGAAGAAGGTGAGTTAGGAAAGGGGAACAACCCGTAAATTGGTTTGTCCAACTATTCGATAACCCTTCGAAACGCAAAACATTGCGTTGCACCGGACGGTAAGATTAGAAAACCCTTGTAACCGGTTGAAAATCAATCATCAATCAGCAAGCAGAAGTATTAGGGAAAAAAAACTATGAACAATCGCGACAATTCCTATAAAAAATGCCCATAATGCGAGGACTGGTATGTCAGACAAACGGTCTTCGTCTTTAGAGGTAAAATCTAGTTTAGACAATGAAAAAAGCACACACTCACACACAGGAGGAGATCATGAAGCGACAGGATATCTTGAATCAGTGTCACCTCGTTTCGTTGCGGATCTTCCGCCTACCGTAACGCGAACAAACGAAAAAGAAAAACCTCCGAAAAACTCCTCCTTTCACACATGATGTTAGTAGATGGAAATGCATTTTAAAAATAACCTCTTGATCCTACACCGCAAGAAAGGAAGAGAGGTCCGTTTAAAGTTGGACGTTACGAATCAGCACAGGACAGGTGAGAAGGTGAAGAGTTTTATTTATCTGCTAGTGGACTTTACACGGTATGGCATTCACTGCACCCGTGGCATGTAGCGAAAAAGCTAGAAAGCTTTTTATTTGAAGCAGTGACCGAAAACGAAAATGGTCGGTCGTTATTTTAACCATAATGAGGAGCAAGGGAGGAATCATGTTGAAATAATCCTCCAAAACATTGAAGTTAAGGGCTGCCTACAATTGTTGCCCTAATACTACCCTCTCCTAGCCGCAATTATGTATATTATGTTTAAGCAACTAGGCATATTTCAAACATTTGCATAGTCATCCTCATTTTCAGTTTTTCGTTTACAAATTTGCATTACGCTCTCCCATATTTGGTTAGTTTGGAGTGTTTTGTGTTATCTTTAGTTGAAATTTATGTTCTACTTGCGAACCACTGAATCAAGATGAAACAATACTCCATGTCTCAAGAGTGTTTTTCTTTTTAGTTAATTTACATACCTATTCCAGTTAGTCAATCCGTTTTTAGGTATAACGGTGAAGAAAAGCACACGCGCATGACGGGGGCAGAAGCAGGAATCAAGGATGCATTTTCTACTAATGGTGTGTTTTCGATTTTGTCTAACAAATATTTCGATACGAATAAATGTATGAACATGTAGCGATCGCCGTGCTGAATATGTTGAAATCTGAACGAAAGCTACGCAAACTTTTCATTCAAAGTTGAATAATTGCTGGTAAGGTGATTTCGGGGGGCTTACTATCACAATGTGGAGGAAGATGTGATCCGAAGTGCAACTTTAATCAACGAGATTCTTCTACAACATCAACAAGATCATCAAGACAACAGTAAGAAAACAAGCCCTTGGCCTACAAGCTGCACATACAAGCTGCACCACAAGTTTCAGCTTATGATAAGGTGTTCCGTGTTGTCCGGATTGTATTGAGCGTTAGTACATCAGGGCCGAGTATTGCCGAGTATAGTCAATGAACCTCCGGTGTAGCGTACCAGCTAGTGCCCACAACCGTTCATACTGACATAGTAGCACGCTTTACCCAAATGGGAATATCCCTCAAGGCGGGTTTAAGTGCGGTCTAACAGTTTAAACTATTTTGAGCCAAACGTCGGCTCCGGCAACAACATTGCCTATGGAAGGTTGCTGACCGCTCTAACCCGCAATCCTACAGCTTAACGATACTTTTTCAATACACGGATCTGTCGCAACGGATATAGATCTCACATAAGCCACATTGGAGATCCGAACTCTGCTTACATTTGAAGGAACTCTCTAAGCTGCAGTCTATGTCCTCATGATAACTCAACTATTTAACATTCTTTCTCTTCGACTTGACCACGTACAGCACTCAACACAGTAAAACGAGGCAGTTTTTGTTTAGTTTTATTGTTAGATTTATTGCCTAGATTCGGTCGCAAAATTTCACAAAATGTCTCACAATTATTGCTGGCGTTATGGTCGGACGGTCGCAGCTCGCACGCTGCCGCATATTAATCCATATTAATAGTGTCTCAATTTTCTAACGTTTCGCTCATTCACGCACGATGAGCGCCTTATTCGATGCTTTATTAATGTTACCTTCAGCGCATGCTTCTCGTTCGTTAGTGTAAGCGTAGCCTGCCCGGGGGAAGGCGCTGTGATAAGCTTCCGAAATCGCGCGTGCTGCCGTCGTCAGTTCTTTCCGCTCAATTAAACAGTAATTAGACTAGCATAATCTTATCTTACTGCGGTTAGAGCTGCGTTGCGGTGCGCTTAATAGGCACAGCAGTACTCTTGTTCGTGATTCCGATCCACGTGAACTGCAAGTAGAGTCATTTTGCATTCTTTCCTTAATCACCCGCCTGTCTACCTACCTAACGGCTAGTTTGAGTTTAATCTAATGCTTTTTCTTGCTTTCGATCCAATTCGATCCAACTGTGACAAATTCGAAATTACTTCTTAAAGCACTAGCATCCTATTAGTATTATCGTTCAAGCAGCACGCGTATTAGCAACTAATTTGTTTCACGATCATTCTAACCGCACTGCTGCTATGCAATATTGTAAAACCACGAAAGTCGCCCTTTCTGTGCAAACTTCCCACCTCGCTGCACGCAGAGGGTTCCGGTCGCGAACGTTTCGCTCGCCGCATAATCGAATATTTACAACTTGTACTGCTCCCGCTTCCGATGCTGCTGCGCACATAAAAATTAGTGGAGGAGGGAAACACAGATCCTAAAATAACTCCCACAAACCAGAGACCAGAGTCTTCCAGCACAGTGCACAGTGGGTCTCGGTTCTCCTCGGGCCTCGGTCGGCGACGGCCAAAATGGAAGCAGATGGCAGCGGGTGTAGACGGGACTCTGCACGCGCGTACCGGTTCCACTTCAGCTCGCCGAGCTCGGTTCGTTTGCTTCTACGTTCGCAGTTCCATGCGTGTGTCCCCTGGTGGGGAAAAGAAATCCTGACGTTTCAATGGCGGACGACCGCCAGGACGATCGTGAAGAGCGCGGTTAGCGCCGACAGCATCCCGGACGTCCACCGGGCACCACTGTTGACGCCCTCGAAGGCGGTCTCCTCCTGCCGCGTGATCACCTCCCGGAACACGATCGTCTCCTCGACCTTGGCGCTTTCGTTGTCCATCGGGGGCTCGGTGTCGACCTCCGATTCTTCCGAGGCGTCCGGTGTCCGTACCGCCGGCACGTTGTGGATGCTCTCGAACACGTTCCCGGCGCGGCTGTTGCGAGCCAGCTTCTGGTTCGTGAGCTTCAGCTGGCGGATCTTCTGGTCAATCTCCGACACGGTATCTGCGCGAGCGGAAGTATTGGGTCAGTTTGTATACATATCCATAAGGTGAGTCCCACCCGCTGCGTTTAACACTTACTTTGATCGGCGTTCTCATCGTAGTTCACCTTGATGAAGGTAGTCATCGTTACCTCGTAGACCTTGTTCGGGTCGGCCGGTGCGGCGCTGACCTCACGGCGACGCCGCCCGAAGGCGGTCTGCCCGTTGCTGCAGATGACACCCTTGCACCGGTCGACGCAGACGTTCACGGTGCCGCGGAACTGGACGTACGTCGATTCGGGGAACTTGAACGCACGGAACTTGGCCGCCAGCAGATCACCGTCGACGGTGTTGAAGTTTTCGAACAGATACGGATCCACCGAGCAGCTGCGGAACGAGAAAGGGAAGAACTTGGTGAGCATTTCCGCACACCAGCATTGCTAGTGGCCCCGGGTGGTGGTGCCGTCCGTTCAACGTCTTACCCGTTGAAAATGATCGTCTCCTCCTGGTACTTGGTGTCGGTGACGAGCATGTAGTTCACGCCGAGCCCGTAGATCGGCGCGGAGCGGTTGTCCAGGAAGATCTCCATCTGCAGGTGCGCCCCGGGGCTCACGTTAAGGTCACCCGAGACCAGCTTGTCGCCCTGCCGGATGGCGATACCGAGCGACGGTTCGGGGGCGTTCTCCGTGATCGAGGTCGTTATTTCGAGATCCCTGTGGAAGGCGCATGGGTGGAAGACGATGGTAAGAAAACCGTATTTCTGCTGTCTGCCTGTTGCATTATTAACACTTGAAAGCAATTCTAGTGTGTACGTGTTAGTGACTAGGTTGGATCATCTTGATCCAATGAGGCATTCGCGAATCCACTTTATGGACCTGTCGATACTAATGCAAGATTTTGTACTCTTTTAGGATCCGTTCGAGTATTTTGAAGAAAAAAACTCTTCAAAACTATACTACTCCCCAACATGTTTCGAAAAGCGAAAGGCGAAAGTCGAAAAACTCGCTATAGGTTGTCTCGAAAAAGTGTCCCAAACGAGTCAGGTAAAAAGGTTCATAATTTGGTTGACATAACATCGAACCATTTGAATAGGTGTCTGTCAGAACGTTTTCTACTATTTCCTGCATTTTTACCTATTTGTTGGAAAGTTCGTTAACCCAAGTTTTAGTACATCTCTTTGTGGACACCTCCAATTCCTCACCAAAAGCCATCCATCTATTGAGTAGCTTTTTTAAGACATAATTTTTTTAGAATTATTCTCTAAGTGTTAAGATTTATTAACTGTCACCTGCATCAGATCCTTTAATTCTACGTAATTCTAAATGCTTTATTAAAGACATAACTCTAACTACTTCCTTTACAAGCCCCTTTATGCCTAGAATTGTCCACCCTGAGCTGTTAAAGGCTTGCTTACAATCACTAGTGCTGTTCTGTTTCCAACTTACTCTGGTTCCTGAAAGCCAGCCGGCAGCACGTCGCGCTTCACAATGCCGTGCGTGACATTGTAGCTCGGTCCGGTGGTGATGCATTTCACGCTCACAATCTCCTTCCCGGTTGCCTCATCTCCCTCGACGATGATCCGATGATAGAACACTTTCTTCCCCTGTGACGAGGGACGAGACGAGATGAAGATGTTTAGAACTGAGCGTATCTCTCACGCGCGATCAGCCACTTTTCGGGGCACACCTACCGTGATTTGATTGATAACCCGCGTCACACCGCAGTCGTAGATGTTGGTCAGTGACAGCTCGAACACGGCAAGGTTCTCCCGTATCGTTGGCTTACACTTCGGATCCGGGTAGCCCTTCATGCCGTCGAGGTAGACGGACTCGCCGGATACGTTGTTCGACGGCAGCGCCACATCCACCCGCATCACCTCGTCGGCGCACGTCACCTTGTGGGTGGCTGAAATCGGCGGTGAAGAGAACGGAACGGAGAACGGGATGAATATTAAAGTGGGAACATAATTAAAAGAAATGTTTTCGTTGTTTTGTAAATTATTTCCCGCCCGCTGTGAGTGTACATTGGCGGCCGTTGGAATGTAGCAGTGCCACGTGGCACGTGGGCACAGTAACGGATATGGGCGGTGGACGGACTATGTTGTCCCGGTCCCCGAGTGAGGCTTGTTCGCCGCAAAACGGGCCGCTCACATGAACATCATCATTTTATCAACCAGTCAGCCAATCAATCTAAACAGCTACTGCTGATATTGATCGCTTCACCAATTACCGTGTGGCCACCGTGCATCCCGATGCGTTCTTCCGTGTCACGATTCTTGCTGCGAACCGGTTTGCAACGGGGGCACTTGGAGACAGCAATTGTTCGCTCTCTTTCGCACTGGTGGACTCGGTGGCTTGTGTGTATGTTTAAATGCAGATTATTATGAGATACGGCAAAGGGCGAACTGCAGCGAGTAGCCACTATAATAAGATGAGCTTCACAAAGCTCAAGAATTGGAGATATAAGCCTGGAGTCTGTAAGAGCAGCTGTGTAAGTTGCAGACTTCGGTAGGTTCTTTATTTGAACATCTCCATTTCAATAATTCTTCAGAATTTACAAATTACTTGATCCGTATTCCGTATTTGCAATTACACTTAGCATAGAGATGTTAAAAAAGAAGGAACTTCAATCATCTCCTCCGAGAACCGGTCGTCATAACTTCCTCTTCTGCCGCTTGATGACTTAGCGCGAGTTGTCAAGATGTCAACCGTTATTAGTTCCAATTGCAGCCTACAAGCGATCGAGGGGTGCTTTCTCGGCAATTGAAAAGCAACAACAACCAAGGGTAGGATAAATAAGCCTTTAGTAAACGACAAACGGTCGAGATTTGTAATTATGACAGCGTTTCTTCCATGCTTTCCTCCAGAGCGTCCATTCGATCCAGAGAGAACGATCGCGAGTGGCGCACAGAGTATCACAGGCAAGATCGACGAGATGAAAACCGTTCTCAGCGCGCTCTGCGCAAGGTGCTAATAGGAAGTCGTTTCCAGGCGCCTATTATCATGCACCCGCCACGATGTGGGACGGTGAGTTCTCGTTCGCGCATCGCCGTGTTTGATGTGCCTTCCCCACCTTCGTGCGGGTGTGGATGCGTATAACTTACGGAGCTCACGCTGGTTTCGAGATGGGTTTGCCGCGGAAGATTAAGCGCAGCATGCTACTGCTCTTGAAGCCCAAAAACGCACAGGTCGGGGAAGATTTATGTTCGATTGTTGCGTTGGAGGCTGACTGCATTGGTTTCGAAATGGAGACCGGCAGTGGATATGGCCCTCCTAAATAGTTGTCTTCACGCTGTTCTCGTGTAGTGATCCAGATTTATCGTTGGTAATGGAATCGGTCTTTAAGAACGCTCTGTCTCCCGGTACGTCTGGCATGCATACAATGTATCGCTGGATCGCGGTGTGGGAGTAGTGAATGTCGATATGTAAGACAGCGCTCTCAGATCTCTAGATATGCCGACATGGCGAGTGCATAAATCGCTACTAATAGAGGCAGCCGTTCGGTCCGAAGTGATTGATGATTTTGTGTGCCGTTTGCTTTCTTACTTTACCGTATTTTAAAGCATGCAAATTGAAGAGGAAGATAACAGACACATTTTCCATATGTATATTCGCATATTTTGAACGCTTGCATCTACTTCCACGCACGTGTTTGCCTTCAGCAAAACACGGCTAAGGTCAGATCTTTCCCCTGAGATTGCGTACGTTCTTTTCCTTTGCACCAGGGCTTCCAAAAAGCTGCACCTCCAAATATGTAGCCATTTTTGGAAACTTGCTTATCGATCGTCCATCGGGCGGACGCGCTTTTTACCTTTCACATGCGACGACCACAACGTTCTCCCCAGCGGCAATCGATCATTCCGCCCGAAACGGGACCCACCCGTTGGACACGTCTTACCCGGCGCATTCTGCGCATTCAACTCCATTCCAATTATGTATCTTAAGTGAAGGGATCGAAAGCGAAATAAATTAGGAACTGTTGGCGAAAAGCGCAACTCTTTCGGAGCGTCTTGGGTTTGGAAGCGAATTCTTCCGCTGCTCCAGATCGGAGCTACCGTTCGGTCCATTCGCAACGAAACGCTCCTAGCTAATCGTTATGGTTAGGTTAGGTAAATAATGAAGCCATAAACCATACCCTCTTTCTTCGGGGAGATGTAAGCAATGGAATGATATTGGAACAGCTGCTGATTGTGCGGCGAGAGTACTATCAGCAATCTTGCAGCAGTTTGCTGATCTCAATTCCCTTTTATCAACTACAGACGACATGGCAAGGATGAGCTAGTGAACGATTGGAACATCAATTCCATTATGATGTCCGCTCCATATTGGCGAGTCGTGTCGTTTTCAGCCGCAACGAAGAGCCCAGATCTTATTTAGGATGACTTGTAAGTACCGAAGCTTGCACAAAACGACATAAGTTATCATTTGGTGGGTAGAGAGATGATTGCGCTGCGTTGGAAGAATATTGGGGCTATCGATGTTACGATCGTAAAATCGGAAAAGCTCGGTACAGTAAAATTGTCAATAATCACTACTTTCGAGGAGAAATACAGTAGAGGTTGGTCTTAAGAGAAATGGCATTAAAATTCCTCTGTTTTTATGCACTTCTTCCCATTTTACAATCGTACAAATGGGAGGTCCTAATGATATCTGTTAAACTTTTAAGGCACAAAATTACACTATGAACTATTTCAAGTTTAATGAGCTTCTCAAGAAGAATTCTTCAAGAATTTCTCAAGATTCTGCAAGAAGTGTGTTAAAGTGAGTATAGAACAACTTATCGATAAAAAGTATCGACCCAATTCGGGATAATTTATTAGATACTTCACATATTTATAATTAAATTAATGCTTCCGTTTGTATTTGCATGACTTAGCAATTATTTGTTATTAAAGTCTGCAATAGGAATGATTGATGATCTGACTGATGGTTGTTGTTGAAATTCAGATAAACATCATCTGAACCTTTTGGAAAGTTTCGGCGATAGAATCATAAATGAAGAAATGGTTTGCAAAACGTTGGCGTGAGTTTCCCTGTTGGAAACTTTAGCCTGACGTAATGACGTCCTAGGGCCGGACTTGTTTGAAATGAATTGATTGACGGATACGGATGTGTTTGAACCAAACTACTGCAGTATACAAAAATCAATGATTCCGTCATTGTTGTGCATGATAATGAGCGATGTTGAAACTTCCTCAAAAACTTGAAATGAGAAGTTTAACTATATTCGCTACGTTAACGACTGCTGACTCTTGGAGAATCATATGAGGAGAAATGGGAGGAACTGGATGAAATGTCCGGAAAACTAGATGACGACCTTCAATTCTTCGGCATAAGTATCCACAGCCTATAAAGATGGTAGCAGATGCTACAAAGCAATGTGAAAATACAGTCGTAATACTTGTTCCATCATCCAGCATCGCCAGCGCAAAGTGCAAGTGCATTCCACTCCGCTCCGGCGTGCTCTTACGCTACAAAAATGGATCTCTGTCTGCTTCCCCCATTTCTGGCCTGGACGCTGGACACCGATTACATGCCCCAGATGGGCAGAAATCGATCCAGGTTGGCGTAAACGGTAATCCGGTACGCTTCAATCATCGCTGTCCCAGAAACCAGCGATCGACCGATGCGTGCGCTATGCTACCACGCGCACCCCCCCTTAATGGGGACGCGTCGGGTAAGACGCGATGATTACACCGAGCCGTCTGCGTAATCTAGTACGCATAGTGTCGAAGCCGCGCGGCGCCGAGAGGGCAGCCGGAATGGACGCAACCTTATGCAACCAGGGCCCAGCCGGGAGCGAGAGGAAGAATTTGGATTTTCTTTTCTCTTAATTTTATTTTCTAGACCAAGCGATCGGCTTGATCGCTTCTGGCGCTTCGGGTTTGAAATTGCTCCAGAAAAACCAATTCGATCAATTTTCGGACCGCCGCGCTTCATTTCGATGCACTTGTTTTCTTGACGCGCCTTATTTGGCCAGTGAAAGCAGAACAAAAACGGCGCTGGGTGTTTTTTTCTTCCCTCGTTGGCGGAAGGAAATACTTTTCTGGGGGGGCTGAAGGAAAGCTGAAAATCTTCTGACCACAACCCATCCGATGCGTGATCGGACACGCCGGCCCTACTGTACAGTGTGCGCACAGCAGCGTTCCCAGTTTCGGCAGGCGATCGGCAGTCGATCAAAAATTATTCGGAAAGTGAGATTTTTCCTCCGGCTGGATAAAGTGATTGGAGGAGAAGAAAACTTGGAAGAAAACCGGGCAATGGGTACAGTGTCGTTTTTTCCGCTTCCACCACCGAGCGTTCGGTTCCTGCAGCATCCGCATATGCATTCGTTGGTGGATGGAGCCGGCGTAATTAGGCCTAAAAAATTATCTCAACGCATCGCCCAGAAATGCCCAAAATCTGGGTATTGAGGTTAGATCACGGGCACTGGCGGGTCGGCTTGCGTCGGTGGCACTACTGGTCCCCGGAGCTGGAGCTTCGATAAGGGCCTCCCGGTGTCCGGCGAAGAAAGGGAAAGGAAACACGAAGCATCAATTAGATCGAATCGGACGTTTCCTTTGATTGGCGCTCGGTGGGGAGTCTTAGGAGAAGACTGTTTAGCCACCGCTGACTCAGTTCTGGCCGCGGTTATGTTGCTGCACTCTGTCGTCATGCAAATCATGTAAGTGATTCGGTCGAGATCAAAACATTTCTTCCGACATATTGTTCGGCAGTAAACCATAAGAGAAGATTGGGATTAATAGTAGCTACAGCAGATCAGAAACAGGAATATAATGATGGGTATAATAACATGATTAACGATGGCATTTAAAAATAGGCTAAATTTATCACACATAATGTGCAGGGGTATAGGTTTAGGTATAAATTCACAGTCTCTACGCATAACATGTTTTTTACTCTTTTAAATGAATCGCTAGCACCCAAAAATTGGTTGGACTTCACAAGGTTTTTGGTTTCAAGTTTTTAAAGATTTTTTTATATAATAATAAAAGTAGCAAACAATCGATTTTTTTGCTTTATCATTACTTATCGTTACTTTATCGTTTATCGTTTCCTTTTGTCTATGCCATGGGAATATGTGGTTGAATTTTCAACACATTTTGTACAAAAACTGATACAAATAAAAAGTTCCCACATCAAAGAAAGTTATCACGTTGACAACAAATGTCCAAACAGTTGTTGTTTAGCACAGAAAATGCCATCTGCTATGCACTCTGATGGAACAATAATGATGGAAGCTACAAAAGTTCTGGGTCGAGTTTGATTGGTTTTGAGGTCGGAAAATTAGGGAAATATAATTTGGTATGGCCTCTCTTATTACAAATTCCTGCTTGTAATAGTTGAATTCAACAATAATTATATTGAGCATTTCAGGTAAACTACACTTTAAATGATTTGTTTAGATCAGCTTAGTTGTTAATAAGCTAGTAATATACAGTCCGTAACAAAACTATATACCCACCTGTTTTACTTTAGGTATTTTTTTATATATCTTGCAAGTGTTGGATCAGCAATTGCTATACATGGTTCGAAAGGTTTCCATATTTCCAGCATTATGTCGAAAAAAATTGGAATCAAAACATACTACCAAAACAATACTAAAAATCTAAATATACGAAAATCCTTATTTTGCGCCTAAAAAGTGCATTACACAAGTCATGATGTATTTAAAAAGTTATTCAAAAATATGTCTACATTGCCCAAGATCGTTTAAAAGTTCCTATATTTTTAATCGAATTTGAAATTGATTATTTGTATCGAAAAAAAAATCGTAAGTGGGCGTATAGTTATGTTACAAGAACAGATTTTGACAGTGGTGAAAAATAGTAATAGTGTGTGTAAAAATGTTGAAAATTCGTCACAGACGTATTTTGTTATTATCTACAACTTAGTAGAACATTATTTTCATGTATCTCTTCAAGTTTTCGTTGTATTCTCAAAAAACAGGTGGGCGTATAGTTATGTTACGGACTGTACAAAATGTTTACAATTTTTAAGATAGCAGATCTCATCAACTTAATGAAACGCGAAATTTGCAGAGTTATGAAATTTTTCAAATTTTGTTTTTTTTTCATTTTCTGGAGAATATACTTTATGTTTGTACTTCAACTAGAAATTTGTAAATAGGACAGACCAACCTTTAAATGATATTTGTTTTTTTTTCTTCGGAAACTGTCTTCATTATCTGCTTCAATGCTTAGCAATCCCGCAGGAAAGTTAATTCCAAACGCTTCTTTCTCTCCTTTAAAGCACAGCTTGCGGTACTGCAACAACGTGCGGAAAGTGAGCCTCGCACCGTTGGGATGCGGGATTCGTTAATAGAACTCATTCCCCACCAAAAGAAGAAAACACTTTCATACAAATACGATTGTTAATTTCCCGTTGCGATTCATAATCGGATCCCACCCGCACATGTGAGCTCGGCCCTCCCGGACTAGGGAGTCTGAACTCTCGTTAATCAAATCCGAACTTCGCACCCGCATAGCCCTGACTAATGAGTTTTCCTTCCCGTTTCGTTTGCGGGTGTACGCTGGTGCACGATAAGTTTCTTCCTCCTCCTTCTCGGTGGAGTGATATCGAAATCGAAGCCACAGCACAGCACCGCCGATGCCTTCCTTTGTTTGGGATCAGTTTTAAGCTCCGACCTATCTCGGAGGTGGTCAGTTCGAGTGAGTCGATTGCGATCGGAAGGGCGGGTTCCAAAAGCGTGGACTACTTGCGGCAGCCACACCACCGCTCACACCGAGCCACCTGATTCCGTCCGGGGTCAGGAAGTCGGTGGTTTTGTTTTTGAGGAATGCATGCACCGCTGTTTCAGCATTTCGTTCCCGATAATTTGGGATGGCTGGGCTGCGCGAGCCGGGGCATTAATCGGCGAACGTTTACCCTTGCCGGAGCTACAAATTACGAGCGTTTACCCGTTCCTATTCCCGCTGCGCGGCGACCTATCTTTTGCCATCTTGTCATCCAGCCCGCCCGTGAACTGGTGGAAAATCAGGAAGTGAAATTCGAACGGGGCGCGATCAGCAGCTGGATGGGACCAGGTGGGTTCGGATGTGACCGTTTCCATCCGTTTATCTGCGATTAATGTTAACTGCATTAGCATGCCAAACGCAGGATGGGCAACGCCGTCGACAGGACGTCGTGGTAATCGGACACGGTTTGGCGAACGCTGGTTCAGGTCGATCGTTAAGCTAGCGATCGTCCGATTTGCTGCCAAATGTGTGTTTGTGTTCCGTGGAAAATGAAAGCAGGAAAGTGAAACTGGGATAAGAAGATTAGTGAGATTTTGATAGATTAGTGAGTGACTTGATGGAATAATATCAAAGAAGCACTTAAAAAACTGATAACACAGAGTAAGCTATACATGATCATGATCAATATCATCTATACATGATCAATATAGCGTTCAGTACGATAGGCTTGTTATCAACGTATTGAAAGTATTTGGTACACTAGGACGTTAAAAAATATCTGTGAACTTTATATAATTTTATTTTTTCGATGTAAATGCTTGCATTGCATTAACTGAACTATGTTACGATTATTTAACTGCGTAATCCAACAAAATTGGAGTTTGATTAATTGACAATAACATCATTGAATTCTTTTCACATTTAGCTCCGATTTGGTTCGGGGTTCGTCGCTTTATGCCGAAGTCTTTTGAATAAAAAACGAAAAAATCGTACTAACGACCCAGAAACGATTTTAATGTTACATAATCTGTGAAATGAATAGTTTTTAAGCTGTAATTATTTATGTATTGCTATATCTCCTCTATTATGAGCTATCGTTCCTATTAGGATTCGTCTTTTTTTCAAAATTGCATTGAAATCATTATAGCCATGTTCGTTATTAGCAGTTGAATGCTAAAATCGTCGGTAAAATAAATAGTTAGCACATTTGTCTGTACTGCTACATCTAGCCTCCCCCCCCCCCCCCGCTATATCTCCTCTATTATGAGCTATCGTTCCTATTAGGATTCGTCTTTTTTTCAAAATTGCATTGAAATCATTATAGCCATGTTCGTTATTAGCAGTTGAATGCTAAAATCGTCGGTAAAATAAATAGTTAGCACATTTGTCTGTACTGCTACATCTAGCCTCCCCCCCCCCCCACGAATCAGCAATTGTTGTGATCGAAACGGATCGCGTGCGCACCGCATTGATCGCGTCTTTCACCGAGACCGTCCGCCAATCTCACCTTAACCGCCTCACCTACTGGGTCATGCGGGTGTGATGTGTGGGGTGTGGGGAAGCGATTAGCTGATCAGCGAAAAAGGTCATACCTGCTGAAAGAGCGTGCGCCACTGACCCCGACGCGATCGTTTCACCGTTCAGCTCAGGGAGGGGCGAGCGATATGGATGTGAAGTGTGGGCATGTGTGTCTGCAGACTGGGAAAAAGTAGTTCATTTGGATGCCGATTTCGGTGTTTCACGCCACCATCACGGCGGATGGATGGAAGTAGTTGTGTTTTTTGTTGCTGTTGCTGTTGTTGGTACGACCGATGCCAGAGACATGGATCGCACGGTTATCGTGGAGATAAAGAATCGCGCAATCGCATTGCACTGGCAAGAGGCCAATTGAAGTGGTAGTAATTAGGGAGGCAACTTTAAAATGCGATTCTCACTCAATTTTCCAGCCTCCAGCCTGCTCCCGCGGAACATGATCGATTGGTGGAGGAAGCTCTTTTCCATCCTACCCGTGTGCATCTGATTATGCAAAAACGGACGCTTGATTCACGTCTCGAGGGGAATTAATGAGCGCTAAAGGTGTGGTGCGCTCGGTATCAGCCGCGTACCATTAACACCGGTCATTATGGTAACGTAACCGCTCCATGACTAGCAATGAGCCAGCCCGCGATCGGCACGCAGCCAGGTTTGAACCGTGACGAGTCGTGTCAACCTTGGCCCGAGCGGGAGTGCGCTGCGATCCTGCGGCAAAATTTATCAATTACACCTTTTACAACGCAACCGATAAGATGAGGTGCGTCAGTTAACGCATCGAACTGGATGAGAAAACTGGTAATTTATGCTGGTTGTTTATGGTGGCCTTGGTGGTAAGCCACGCATTGATTGCGGCCACGTGCAGTGGGCCAAACCGTGCAAAAACACTAATTAACAGGCGAGCACATTCATTCGCCACTGGGGCGGAGATAGACTGGGAATGTTTCGCAGTGTTTCTACCCGATCGGCTGTCCGGAGTGATCTTCAGCGAATGAAGTGATTTTACCCGCATCGGAAGCAATGTTAATGCTCGTGATCAGAATATTAATTGCGGATAATTTAATGAGCAGTATCGTGCCACTTTATTATAGTTATGGTTTGTTTGGTACGATGATCTCTTGTTTGGGTGCATTTAGAGGAGATGATCCATTTGGAATGGATCTTCTTGAGTGGTTTGCATCGATTAGAGCAAGATTATTTTGCGGTTCAAAGGTGCTGGTCGTACAGTGCTCTGCATTTGTTTTGCCACAGTGTGTAAACTCTTTGATGAACATATTACGCATATAAGTTTCTGTGAATTTTCAAATCTTTGAAATAACTTGCGTCCTCCATGCAAGAAGAGACGATGTGGAAGAGACAGAAGCTCAAAATTTCTTGCAAAAAAGCTCATAAAGTCTTATAATAGGGTGAATTAAAGAACACAATAGAGAAAGGGATCGTATTTAACTCGTCTATCATAATATGACTAAGAAGATTTTCGTGTAATTAATCTTGTGTCTAACTCAGTACTATCTAACTCAGTATATAATGCATAGGTTGACTGAACGTCCGAATGGAGACATGTTTTCCACCAAGGCCCATTTAGTGTTTGTGAAAAAGTGATCATGAAATTTAAGTTTTCTATTAGTATATTCAACAATACACAACAACTAGACCATTGGGATGAAAAAAATATCATTTTTTTAATCTTTCATGGAACTTTCATGGGTTTAGGGAATAGTTTTCGTAGAAACATAAGTTTTCAATCCATTTTCGATATTTGAATGTTGTTCAGTTTCCAAAGAACGATGGTTTTATTCAATGTTGCTCGTCTGCGCGTTATAGTTCCTCCGTTGTGTTTTCTTCATTCGATTGTTAGGCTAACAATGGCTAGATGGTTTGACAGATGTCAAAATTGTGCTTCACTGTGGTAAGCCTACGATGCAAGCCACAGTGGTAACTATCTGAGCATTTTACTTTTAAATCGTACAGATGTTTATAGAAATTTAGACCATATTTTTCTCAAATATGGTCTAAATTAAAATATGGTAAAATGAGCCATATCAGTTGTTTCGATTGAATCTCTATGAGGCTCGTTGAGGAAATTTATCTTTGCTGAAATTTCAATCTATTTCTAAAGATCTAAAGATTTTTATAGATTTCTCAATGCAATAACCAAAAAGGGTAGTCTGGGAATGTAGTTGGGATAAGAAGATTAGTGAGATTTTGATAGATTAGTGAGTGACTTGATGGAATAATATCAAAGAAGCACTTAAAAAACTGATAACACAGAGTAAGCTATACATGATCATGATCAATATCATCTATACATGATCAATATAGCGTTCAGTACGATAGGCTTGTTATCAACGTATTGAAAGTATTTGGTACACTAGGACGTTAAAAAATATCTGTGAACTTTATATAATTTTATTTTTTCGATGTAAATGCTTGCATTGCATTAACTGAACTATGTTACGATTATTTAACTGCGTAATCCAACAAAATTGGAGTTTGATTAATTGACAATAACATCATTGAATTCTTTTCACATTTAGCTCCGATTTGGTTCGGGGTTCGTCGCTTTATGCCGAAGTCTTTTGAATAAAAAACGAAAAAATCGTACTAACGACCCAGAAACGATTTTAATGTTACATAATCTGTGAAATGAATAGTTTTTAAGCTGTAATTATTTATGTATTGCTATATCTCCTCTATTATGAGCTATCGTTCCTATTAGGATTCGTCTTTTTTTCAAAATTGCATTGAAATCATTATAGCCATGTTCGTTATTAGCAGTTGAATGCTAAAATCGTCGGTAAAATAAATAGTTAGCACATTTGTCTGTACTGCTACATCTAGCCTCCCCCCCCCCCCACGAATCAGCAATTGTTGTGATCGAAACGGATCGCGTGCGCACCGCATTGATCGCGTCTTTCACCGAGACCGTCCGCCAATCTCACCTTAACCGCCTCACCTACTGGGTCATGCGGGTGTGATGTGTGGGGTGTGGGGAAGCGATTAGCTGATCAGCGAAAAAGGTCATACCTGCTGAAAGAGCGTGCGCCACTGACCCCGACGCGATCGTTTCACCGTTCAGCTCAGGGAGGGGCGAGCGATATGGATGTGAAGTGTGGGCATGTGTGTCTGCAGACTGGGAAAAAGTAGTTCATTTGGATGCCGATTTCGGTGTTTCACGCCACCATCACGGCGGATGGATGGAAGTAGTTGTGTTTTTTGTTGCTGTTGCTGTTGTTGGTACGACCGATGCCAGAGACATGGATCGCACGGTTATCGTGGAGATAAAGAATCGCGCAATCGCATTGCACTGGCAAGAGGCCAATTGAAGTGGTAGTAATTAGGGAGGCAACTTTAAAATGCGATTCTCACTCAATTTTCCAGCCTCCAGCCTGCTCCCGCGGAACATGATCGATTGGTGGAGGAAGCTCTTTTCCATCCTACCCGTGTGCATCTGATTATGCAAAAACGGACGCTTGATTCACGTCTCGAGGGGAATTAATGAGCGCTAAAGGTGTGGTGCGCTCGGTATCAGCCGCGTACCATTAACACCGGTCATTATGGTAACGTAACCGCTCCATGACTAGCAATGAGCCAGCCCGCGATCGGCACGCAGCCAGGTTTGAACCGTGACGAGTCGTGTCAACCTTGGCCCGAGCGGGAGTGCGCTGCGATCCTGCGGCAAAATTTATCAATTACACCTTTTACAACGCAACCGATAAGATGAGGTGCGTCAGTTAACGCATCGAACTGGATGAGAAAACTGGTAATTTATGCTGGTTGTTTATGGTGGCCTTGGTGGTAAGCCACGCATTGATTGCGGCCACGTGCAGTGGGCCAAACCGTGCAAAAACACTAATTAACAGGCGAGCACATTCATTCGCCACTGGGGCGGAGATAGACTGGGAATGTTTCGCAGTGTTTCTACCCGATCGGCTGTCCGGAGTGATCTTCAGCGAATGAAGTGATTTTACCCGCATCGGAAGCAATGTTAATGCTCGTGATCAGAATATTAATTGCGGATAATTTAATGAGCAGTATCGTGCCACTTTATTATAGTTATGGTTTGTTTGGTACGATGATCTCTTGTTTGGGTGCATTTAGAGGAGATGATCCATTTGGAATGGATCTTCTTGAGTGGTTTGCATCGATTAGAGCAAGATTATTTTGCGGTTCAAAGGTGCTGGTCGTACAGTGCTCTGCATTTGTTTTGCCACAGTGTGTAAACTCTTTGATGAACATATTACGCATATAAGTTTCTGTGAATTTTCAAATCTTTGAAATAACTTGCGTCCTCCATGCAAGAAGAGACGATGTGGAAGAGACAGAAGCTCAAAATTTCTTGCAAAAAAGCTCATAAAGTCTTATAATAGGGTGAATTAAAGAACACAATAGAGAAAGGGATCGTATTTAACTCGTCTATCATAATATGACTAAGAAGATTTTCGTGTAATTAATCTTGTGTCTAACTCAGTACTATCTAACTCAGTATATAATGCATAGGTTGACTGAACGTCCGAATGGAGACATGTTTTCCACCAAGGCCCATTTAGTGTTTGTGAAAAAGTGATCATGAAATTTAAGTTTTCTATTAGTATATTCAACAATACACAACAACTAGACCATTGGGATGAAAAAAATATCATTTTTTTAATCTTTCATGGAACTTTCATGGGTTTAGGGAATAGTTTTCGTAGAAACATAAGTTTTCAATCCATTTTCGATATTTGAATGTTGTTCAGTTTCCAAAGAACGATGGTTTTATTCAATGTTGCTCGTCTGCGCGTTATAGTTCCTCCGTTGTGTTTTCTTCATTCGATTGTTAGGCTAACAATGGCTAGATGGTTTGACAGATGTCAAAATTGTGCTTCACTGTGGTAAGCCTACGATGCAAGCCACAGTGGTAACTATCTGAGCATTTTACTTTTAAATCGTACAGATGTTTATAGAAATTTAGACCATATTTTTCTCAAATATGGTCTAAATTAAAATATGGTAAAATGAGCCATATCAGTTGTTTCGATTGAATCTCTATGAGGCTCGTTGAGGAAATTTATCTTTGCTGAAATTTCAATCTATTTCTAAAGATCTAAAGATTTTTATAGATTTCTCAATGCAATAACCAAAAAGGGTAGTCTGGGAATGTAGTAAGGTGAAAAATATAGATTTTCCAAGAGAAATGGACTGCGTCTAAACGATCGCAACGCAGTGTACACCTGCTAGCTAACAAAGAATATTTTCCTCCTCTGACCGAAGCCGATTCTTGCAAAACTTCTGATCCACACAACACAGCGATCGTTTTCGCAAGTGGCTACAAGGTGCACGAGGGAGGCCTAACGCATTAACCACACCCGAATATCACTAGCAAATGAGAGATCTCGCTGCCAGGGAAGCACGGACCGGTTTGGAACATAATTCCTTCTACAGCTACGGGGCGAGTTTTATTGGCTTGTCTATAATTGAAAATTACCCACCACCGAGGCAAATAATGGTCCCACTCCGCTCCCGTCCCTTCAACCGGCAGGCAACCGTGCGGGATAATCAATCCAATCTGGTGCCCGGTGCCTTATCCGGTTCGCGCTTCCCAAACAGCATATGCAAATGAAGTGCGGTGTGCGAAGAGCGAAATGATCCCGGGGCTGAGCTTCGAACAGCTGCGTAACGAGCGCAGTAAGATAGGCGAGTTGCAAAAACCCGACTGCGGGTGATGGGGTGGTATCGGGCAAGCCTCCCAGAACCTTGTGGGTGTGTGGTACGGCCTTTTCGAAGCATGTATCCCTTCATGATGATGATGATGCTAGTGAGACAGAATGGGTGCTGCTGGTCAATGACCAACGCTGAAGGCGGTGGCGGCGTCGGTTGATTTTTCCGACTAGTGCGGGGTGAGCGCATTGTGTTCACACTGAGTTCTCTTTCGCCGTGCAGAGAACCTCCGGCATCAGAATCCGACCCGAGCAGCGAGCAGGTGTCGGAATGGGAATATATTTTCATTTTATCTGTCGTGTCGACGTTCCTGCCGGTGTTCCATTCTTCCATTCTTGACATTCATATAAATGCCGACTCGGTGGGGAGATTGGATTGGTTTAATTCTTAAATGAGCACGACTGGCGTGTGTTGAGCGTAGAAAAAAAAGACACCCATTCTTAAGCATCTCCTATGGCACATAGAGATTTTACAACAGCGCCACGCACAAGATCGTTTTTTTTTCTGACGCAAACGATAACGATGGGGTCAAAGAAAGGCGTGGAAAACTGTACACATAAAAAACGTACCCTGACGCAAAGAAACACACACGCGTATATCCTCGTAAAATAAAAACAAAAACAAAAGAAGAGAGAGTGAAGAAACGGTTGTTAATGGTTTTGTTTTCATTCGTTAGCATTGGGATGCTTTGCTTTGTTAGCGTTCTTGAGTTCTTGAGCGACCCAAGGCGCGTTTTCTGCTCGCTATGGAAATTGATGAGAATTTTCCCAGGCTGAACGGTAGGTGAAAATCGTACCCACGTTCCACGAATCGGAACACGTATACACAGAGAGAGAGAGAGAGAGAGAGATTATTTCGTTCTTGAGATGAAAATCTTGTATCATTGCCTTTTGTTTTTCCTTTTTTTCGTGGTTGCTCTGAGAGTTTATATGTTTGTGCGATTTTCTTCTTCTTTTTTGTCTTTCAGTTTAACTTTTGGTTTACTTACCGGATTCATTCAAAAGAAAGCGTTGAACTTTCACTGAACCGGGGGCTCTTCACAAGCTTTTGTATTCACAAGCATTGTTTTTTGTTCGACTATATTTTAAAAATCATCTTCCTATGTATGTATATTGAATATCTTCATTTTTATCCAAAACAAGATATGTTTGCATCTTTTGCGCTGTTTTATGGTTCGTTTTTCCATTCCTTCTGTGTTTTTCAACTAAATAAGATTTGTGATAATAATATTCTATGTTCGTTTCTCTTCGACTTCAGTGCTCTACTTCAATCTTCTTATAATACTTCGAATACTGAATCAAATTACGTCAAGTGTTCTTGTCAAAATTGTAGTTTTTATCTTAAAGATTTTAAAGTTCAGCTACGATCCGAACACATTAGATCATATTACATTACATTAGATAAAAAATATGAAATTTTCCAACTCGATCATGAAAAATTTCGCTGAAAAGTACTAGCGGCAGAACATTCAGCTTGCAATATCTCATCGTTTGCGCATGTTTCCCCCATTAATATTCATTTGATTCCACAATCGACTGGCAATCGTCGAACCCTGCCTGGGAGTCGAAAAATTATGTGCCCCGTCAGTACATAAAGCCTCCCCGAGGAGACACGAACGCCGGTACGGAAACGGCTCGCGCCAAACAATCGCGCCATAAAAACCGATCAAGTCGAAAGTGATTAGCTGCGAGCGGATCGATCGGTCTGGCAACTCAACCACCCACCCATCCGATCGACCGCCGACGGACGGACGGAAGAAATCGCACGATTTCAGAATCGCCAATCGCCCCACCGTCGTGTGAGTTTTCCTCGCTCAATGGCGAGGACCGTTCGTTTGCATTAGAACGGGCGGAAGAAGTGTTTCTTGTGCGGTTGGGTCGGGGGCAAAAAGAATCATCCCCTCACCAACCCCCCAAACCTCCCCCCCCACCGATCTCGTGGGTCGATCGTACAGAAATACCCGACACCGACACGACGTTCACGTGGATGATGATGATGATGCGAGATTCTCCACCTTTACGGTTATGGGGAATTGTTTTCGGGAAAAGAATCGAACCGTCGACGTGGGGAGATGGGAGGGAAGGCAGCGCGTTGTGCGGCCCGAAGGGAACCCGGTGCGGTGCGATTTGTTTGCAAATGACACAACCCATCTGCCCGGCACACACACACACCCATCGCATGCAGCGTGTGGTCGCCGACGAAAGGTGCGAAAGGTGTTCAGAACAAATTTGAACAACATCGATTCCGCGAGAAGCGTTTCCGAGTGTCGTTTTAACGGTTCCCGGCGTCCGTTGACCGTACCGAATGCTCGGTGAGTTGTGTTAATCGGTGTGGGGAGATGGGTGTTAGCATAGCGACCGCCGATTGATTCCCCACCCATGGCGCTAGGTGTGTCATCGAGAGGTGGTTTCAATTCAATGTGGTTTTTATGATATTTCTGGTGGTTTCTATTACGGGGTTTGGGCTATAATTTTGGGGAATAAAATAGTCGCTAATGCTTAGTTATTACAGTCTGCTGCATATGCTATTGATACCTAACATTGAAATGGATATAAGAGTAGAAATATGCGTGACAGGTCACACTATAATGTGAATCCTTGATTATTACACGCGACATACGTTCTATTCGAATTGAATATAATTTTAATTTATTTGAACACGTGTTTTTAGTATCTGTTCAGAATAACACTGATTGCAACTTTGTGTTAGTATTTAAAATTTAATAAATAGAATTGGCACGATAGAGTACCTCCAACATGTTTTTAATTAAATTTTGTATGAATTTATATTAGAATATCTGCAAATTAATTTATATTCAAAATAAATATTCAATATTCAAATAAAAATAAACATCTTGTGTCATAATATAGCATGATAGGAATTTTCTGTAAAAATCAACACTTCCACTGTTTATCTTGCCATTTTATTTATCACCATTTGTTTTGCTCCCAAAACTGAAGATAATATTAAGTCATAGAAAGGTTTGATCATCATCAAACAACAACATATCAAATCGACTTAGAATGATATGTCCCAGTGGTCTTTTAATTTCCATTTCAAGCTTCTAGATATTTTATAATAAATAATTCGCATTGTGACCTCATGGTCTGAACACTTCATGGGAAACAATAAACATAATCATGGACAATTGTTTATTTTGAATATTTCAAATACAAGGAACTCATGCAACATACGTGTACTATCATGCATATCACGAGAAGACCCATCCGAATGGGTATTTTAAGACTGAATATCTGCTATACGAAGAAAGTAATTGCACAGTAGCCTACCCGAACAATTAAAAGAACACAATGTAAGCTTTGTTTCTGTTCAGCTTACCACACCTTCCGAGGTAAACCTTCCAACGGCTGGCAGGTGGAATTACACAAAAAAAACGGTTCTAAAACAAAGCTCCAACTACAACTCGGTACCATTCCCATCGTCACGAACTTAAACTCTGCGCCCCCTTCTCCGATAATACGACATAATTAGCCCACGCCTCCCCACTGTCGCCCACTGTCTCGCAGCGAACGTTTCTTCAAAACTGAAACTGCTCGAAGAAAAACCAACAATTGCAGCAGACAATTCCGCGGCGAATTGCATCACGTGCAACCTGACCGGCTGGAACGCAAATTGCCACCGCGGTTGCGTGTACCGGGCTGTATGTTTGCATTTGCTGCATACCAGCCGGGAGTTGTGCTACCGTTTAGACTGTTTGTTCTTTCTCCGCCCGTTCTCGGCGCGTTCCCTGTCGGAAGGCGCGGAACAGTTTTATCTCGCCGGTGGCAAAGGTTATTGCTCTCCGCCGTCAAACGACCTTTACCGTGATTCGTTTGCTTCTGTTGGTCTGCTTGCCAGCCGGAGTCTTCTTGTCGGTGTGTTTTCTTTCACTGACGGAAGGGTCGATTTTCCTTCGCCAGACGATACACACTCCACCTTCGGCGGACATTCCGATACGTCACGTACGCTGGGCGCATACACGGCGTGTAATAACTGCAAATCATTATCGGGGTGAAGTTGGCTGACGCGTCTGGCTCGCAACGGCCGCAGCCTATCATTATTCGGCTCGATTCGTTGCGATTTCGATCGCGCTTGTAGAATGTAGATGAAAAGCTGAATATGAACGCACTTTTTGCACCTTTTTTTTACAGAGGATTGTTTGTTCTCTCACGATATTATTTACAAATGATTAAAGGTTTCCATTTCGGCAACAAAAGCCTCTCTTTCAATTGTTATAGTGGTCGGCAATTTTCCCCATTAATCGCAAAAGATTTGGTTAGAATATAAAGTAAAATTAAATTTTAATAGTTTCAAAAAGAATCTAAAGGAAAGCAATTGTAAATCAAAGCTAAACTCATCAAATGCATCATTATTGCTGCTTTAATACCCCCATAGATTCTCATGCCGAAGCGATCAATAAACGACGGACGTACACACTCATCGATATCACGGGATAAAGATCGCATTCCGCTCGACAAGCGGCGGCTCCGTCACGATTTGTGCATTCGGCTTTAAGGCTCGATGCAATATGCAATATGGTCCCAAGCCAAGCGAAAGGTTCTACCCGCGTCCCAAGAATGGGAAGAATCAAACCGAAAGCCATCTAAAATGCACATCAGATCGTAGGCCATTCCCGAACGATGCCAGTCGGTGGAATAATCAATCAATTTTCCATTTCGAAACGGATGATTATTGATAGGGACCGGCAGGGAGCGGCACTCGATGCATGCAGACGTTTATGCAATGACCGTTCGTCTGCCGGTTTCCCGTCGTGACCAGCGTGTCCCATTGTGTTGGGGAATCGAAATTGGGAATTGGAAGATTATCATTTGCAGCACTGCTGCATTGTTCTCATGGTTGTCGTTCTCGCAGGCAAATGCGCTCACGATTGAACATTACGGGCACGTTTCTGCCGATCGACAATCGGCGACATGATATATTGTTCGTTAATGCCATCACGATATGAAAGTTCGCAGCGACAAATGGCTCGCAAATGGGATAGAGTCATGCACAAGTGAGCGAGTGTCCTTAATGTCCACGAACGATTCGTCCTAAATTTCCAGCTCTTTCTAAGCCACCCGACCGGTGCTGACGCCCATTAGACGGATTAACGCGCCCTTGATAAATCGTTCCCCCATTTTGCGTTCTGCCGCCTCGTTCGTGATGGAAGCGTGTGAAACATGGAAAAAAGTAACAAAACAGACCCAGCTCGAGCGCACGCACGGCGACCGCGAAACATCAATCTGTGTGCGGTGGGTAGCGTTTAATTTTCCATTTCCTTCCCCGGATGATTGCGACCACCGTGCGCCACCGGGCGTGCTGTATCGGAATTAATTACCCGAAACGACGGCGACGACGGCGATGATGAAGACAACGCCAATGGTGATGGGGACGATCGCGCGCGTGAAGATTGTGGCGTAAAAAATGAACCATCGATCGGACCTGTGTGTGTGCTGATGAAAGCAACCAATCACAACCTCCCCTCCGCGTCGGTGTCCTGTGCTGGATGGGAACTGGAATAGCGCGGTGCGATAGGCCCGGCTAACCCGTAAGTAAGCGCGTAGCGCGATTGAACAAACATCCTCCGCTCAATTGCGCCGGCACGCTTTATTCTCGGCGGTGGCGTCTAGCGTTCAACGCGTTCGCGGTCATCAGGCATTACGCGGCGAAATGTGAAAATTTCGTTCCATCATCGTCACTAACAATAAGTGCGCAAATTAGCCGTGCGTAATCGGTTATGGGCGCGTGTGGAGCGCGGTAGATTAATCCTGCCGGTGAGTGGTTTCGTACGGAAACGGCCTTTGAAGTGTCTCCTGAAGGTGACGACTTGGGATCATTTTTCATTGAAGTGAGTGTGTTGAAGTGTTGAATAATGAATTTGTCAGTAAAGAGGTTTGTTAGGATAACTTCATATTTATATGGCACTTTAAAAAATAATTCATAAAGAAACATATTTGCCATTCATATGATAGCAAAAACATTTAGATGGTAAACAATGCCATTATATTTCACATCTTACAGGATTTTTCATCCATTCTTTAACAGTTAACACAGTTAGAAGCAATTGACCCACTCAATGTTGAAATAGTTCCAACCATTCTTGAAATGGTTATAATGAGTAGTTCAAAGATTGGCCTCGAACAAATCGATACAATTGAGTCATTGGAAGTTTTCAACCTGACATGTTAAACACAGTGGGGAAGCCCTGTGTGGGAAATGCCATTTTAAGAATGGGTGGATGGATTTCAACATTGAGTGGGACGATTTCTTGTAGCTGTGGGAACTGTTCATTAACAGTTAACACAGTTAGAAGCAATTGACCCACTCAATGTTGAAATAGTTCCAACCATTCTTGAAATGGTTATAATGAGTAGTTCAAAGATTGGCCTCGAACAAATCGATACAATTGCGTCATTGGAAGTTTTCAACCTGACATGTTAAACACAGTGGGGAAGCCCTGTGTGGGAAATGCCATTTTAAGAATGGGTGGCAGGATTTCAACATTGAGTGGGACGATTTCTTGTAGCTGTGGGAACTGTTCAAGAATGGATGATAAATCCTTTATTTCTTACAGTTTTTTAAAGCAATTTTTGCAATCTATAAATACATTATTTTACGTTTAATTTTTTTATTATTTTGAAAATTACTAAAATTACTTGAATACATTTCATGAATTTTTCAAGCATGCCATGCTCATGTTTGTTTTATTCCATCAATATGTCATTTAATCAGCGGAAGTCTCTTCATCTTTATAAGCGATTGGCTGAACCTTCTCTTATATTAATAACGAAAAAACTAACTATAATGAAATTGAATAAAAAATAAGGAAAATCCAAATCATATTCTATCAATGGAAAAAGAGAGCAAAGAATAGGAAAGGAAAAAGCGCAAAAAGTAGTAATAGGAGAATTATGTAGGAACATCCAGGAAAGCAGAGACTAGGCTAGAGCAAAGAGAAAAAAGATTTGAATAGAAATATTTGTATGTAAGAATAATTTGTGATCAATCGATTGTTTATAAACTTTTATCGTTATTATAACTCGTGTGGGAACTGTTCAAGAATGGATGATACATCCTGTATTTCTTACAGTTTTTTAAAGCAATTTTTGCAATCTATAAATACATTATTTTACGTTTAATTTTTTTATTATTTTGAAAATTACTAAAATTACTTGAATACATTTCATGAATTTTTCAAGCATGCCATGCTCATGTTTGTTTTATTCCATCAATATGTCATTTAATCAGCGGAAGTCTCTTCATCTTTATAAGCGATTGGCTGAACCTTCTCTTATATTAATAACGAAAAAACTAACTATAATGAAATTGAATAAAAAATAAGGAAAATCCAAATCATATTCTATCAATGGAAAAAGAGAGCAAAGAATAGGAAAGGAAAAAGCGCAAAAAGTAGTAATAGGAGAATTATGTAGGAACATCCAGGAAAGCAGAGACTAGGCTAGAGCAAAGAGAAAAAAGATTTGAATAGAAATATTTGTATGTAAGAATAATTTGTGATCAATCGATTGTTTATAAACTTTTATCGTTATTATAACTCGTTCTACCGTTATTATAATTTTGTTCTACCATTTAAAATATAAACATAAATAGGAACAAATTTTAAGGTTTCTTGAAAACTTTTAAAAAGACAACCTTTGTAATATGTCGTTCATGTCATATTCTATGTATTTGGGAAGAATATTAAAAAATTGACTTTAATTTCTTATATTTTTATATATTAAGACGATTTGCCACTCATTTAAGTAATCTAAATTCAGTATTTTAATTGGAGTAGTTTATCGATATTATTAAGTTAATATAAATACAATACTAACAATATTACAATACTAATACTAATGTCTAAATCGTAGTAACAGCTTTCTGACCATTCTTCTTTATCGATTACACACTGCTCGAGTCTCGAGAACGAGAACACAAACCAACCCTACTCCGTTACATGACTGGCGCGTTTTTTTTTCCTCCAGCATTCTCTTACACCGGAGATGAAACTAACGAAAGGGAAAGCCAAAATCGTGACAACGCTCTGCTTTGCTTTGCTCTCCCCTCCCGAGATGACTTCCACCGTTGTTCCTTTCAGAACCAAAAGCCCGTAGCCATCGTTTTGGCACTCGTTACATGGCGCTCACCTAGAAGCGGCCCCAGACCGGCGGAGACAAAGGTCCCCAAAAAAGGTCACGGTGTCAGTCGGGTCGTCTGGGTCCGGCGGCGCGTCCGAAGGTTCGTCGCCTGTTTTTAGCGCGCGCACACACGCGGAAATGTCGCCCGGCGTTGAAGTCTTTCGTTTGCTTGTTAAACGATTCCGGATCGGAGCACCGTTTTAACGAGATACAAGGTTCTGCTGCTGCTGCCTTCCGGTATGTTTTACCTCCGCGCTTCGTTCTGTGTCGTTTTGCCGGCGCAACTGGAGGGAAATAGAATCGCGTCGCACCCATCGAGATGGTTCACAGCGAGTTCAATAAAAAAAAAAACGTAATCGGGTATTCAAGCGACAAAAAACAGACATGCAGACAACAGCTAAAAACCGGCACTATCTAACTCGGGAGCGACCGCGGTGGATTGGAATCGGTGCTTAATTACGTCCACTTCATTACGCGTGACGCGTACTCGGCAACCTGTTGCAGCTTACGGTTGGTCAGGTAGCGGACCATTGCCTTCCGATGGATAACCAAACGGGCGCGCGTACGCCGAACGGAAATGGATCGAGAGGAAAAAGCGAGCTAATGTGTGAATGCGTTTCTTTACCCCCCCTGGGATACGGCATGTATGTTGCGTTCGCGTTGTCATTCAGGCAGGGAAAACAAAATCAAATCAATAGGATGGTGGAGCGCGGCTGGAATCCGCGGCGCGCCGAGATTAGGCTTAGCATGGCCGTGTTTGTCCTGATTTCGTGCTGTCGCCAAGCCGTAAAGTATGAGCTAATGGCGAGCACTGCTTCCCGCGTCTGCTGGTGCCATTTGTGGCATTCCGCTTAAATTGCAAACCGTTGGCCCCTTCGGCTGGTGACCCAGACCGCGAGGCGCGTTAATAAGTTTTACCGACTCATTAGCCGATGCCATTTTTTTTTTCGTTCGCTACTCTAAACGAAACCGTCGCGCTTCCCGTTTCGTAACCTCGATCGCGTTAGATAATTGTCGGTCGCCTGTTATCGCGCAGGCGCGAAGTATGTGGATCGAACAATTTGCTAACGAAAGCGTTCACATCGTTTTATCTAAATTGCGCGTGTAACGCGTTGTGATAATAAGAAAAAAAGCTTTTATTTGTTTAAATGGATCAAGAATCTTTACTCTCAAACACTTCACGATGAAGCACAACGCGTTGAGATGCTCGCTCAATGGTCCTTGCACGTACAGCGTTTACCGTTCGGCAGTAACAACTTCATTAAGCAGGCTACTTTTTACCACTCCACTCGCCGACGGTCATTTGCCGGCTGTCTAGCTGCAGGAAGGATCAAAGATTAAGAGCCCATGTTCTCCTCACAACGCCCGAGGCATGCTAGATGTTCTTAATCTACTTCAGTTCACTTTTTTCACCAAGATCGTTTTGCACTCGTGCTGCAAAAATCAACTCCTGTTAAGTATGTGGATCGAACAATTTGCTAACGAAAGCGTTCACATCGTTTTATCTAAATTGCGTGTGTAACGCGTTGTGATAATAAGAAAAAACGCTTTTATTTGTTTAAATGGATCAAGAATCTTAACTCTCAAACACTTCACGATGAAGCACAACGCGTTGAGATGCTCGCTCAATGGTCCTTGCACGTACAGCGTTTACCGTTCGGCAGTAACAACTTCATTAAGCAGGCTACTTTTTACCACTCCTCTCGCCGACGGTCATTTGCCGGCTGTCTAGCTGCAGGAAGGATCAAAGATTAAGAGCCCATGTTCTCCTCACAACGCCCGAGGCATGCTAGATGTTCTTAATCTACTTCAGTTCACTTTTTTCACCAAGATCGTTTTGCACTCGTGCTGCAAAAATCAACTCCTGTTCTGGTTCCTGAGGGAAACCAACACGACCGGACACTGCGCGCCCGGCCAATTCTTCATTTGTCATTCGGATGATGTTTATTTACCGTCCGGCTTCGCCCGCGTCGGCTTCGCCCGCGTCGGCTCCGCTCCGTTCTAGGTGAAAAAGGGTGGCGACTGCATCGAACGTAGTTTATGTTTATCTTCGCACAGTCCAGCTCTTTCTCTCTCTCTCGCTTTTGCTAACGGGATGCAAAAGATTAAGTGTCCCGTTTCGGTGCAGGCTGGATGGTGTTGAAAGTATTTTATTGGGCGCCCTCCGAGCCGTCTTCGTCCAGACCAGTGGCTTATTGCCGCGGTGCTGTTGAAAACTTCTTGAGCGAACACTTGATGTCGATGGTACCACTCTTCGGTCGGAGTGAGCCCTTTAGCCCAATCGAGAATGATTGCCTGCCTCGCTGGTGAGGTTAAGAGCAAGCAGAATATGTTCCTGTTGGTGGAACTTATCGGCGGGGAACGATCATGGGAAAAAATGGCAAGAGTGTGTGTGTGTGCGGAAAACCAACAACAATGGAGCAAACTGTGAGGCATGTGCGAATCACATGTGGATGTGAATTCATAGTATAACTTAATGTCAATGTTGTATACCTTTTTTGGTTTTATTGCAAAGTTTCTACAAGTAATACAATCGTAAAATGGTAAAATTCCGGAGTGAGCCCTTTAGCCCAATCGAGAATGATTGCCTGCTCCGCTGGTGAGGTTAAGAGCAAGCAGAATATGTTCCTGTTGGTGGAACTTATCGGCGGGGAACGATCATGGGAAAAAATGGCGAGTGTGTGTGTGTGTGCGGAAAACCAACAACAATGGAGCAAACTGTGAGGCATGTGCGAATCACATGTGGATGTGAATTCATAGTATAACTCAATGTCAATGTTGTAAACCTTTTTTGGTTTTATTGCAAAGTTTCTACAAGTAATACAATCGTAAAATGGTAAAATTCTGTACCAGTGATAAGCAATTGACGAATTAATATAAGTTTGAAATTCGAATTTCTTGCGATACCATTTTAAGCTATCTTCTAATTCGACTTAAAATAAACTAATATCATAAATCAATGTGTTTAATCTAACGTTTTACGACTTCTACTAAATTTGATAGAAAAAAGCGTAAAATCGAATTTACCGCGGTTATGAAAATGTCTTAAAAGTAATATTTCCATCAGATTTTGACTGAAGTTTTAGGTAAATATTCTAATTTCTTGCGATGCCAATATAAGCTATCATCTAATTCAACTTAAAATAAACCAATATCATAAGTAAACGTGTTTGATTTTATGGTTTACGACTTTTACTAAATTTGATTGAAAAAAGAGCGTAAAATCGTATTTACTTCGTGTTTAAAAGAACATTTTCATCATATTTCGATTGAAGTTATAGGTTGATATACGAATTTCTTACGATGCCAATATAAGCTATCATCTAATTCAACTTAAAATAAACCAATATCATAAGTAAACGTGTTTGATTTTACGGTTTACGACTTTTACTAAATTTGATAGTAAAACGAGCGTGAAATCGTATTTACTTCGTTACTGAAAATGTGTTAAAAAGAACATTTTCATCAAATTTCGATTAAAGTTTTAGGTCTATATCCAATATGAAAAAGTATGAAAAAGAGAATGCAACTTAGTTAACTATTTACTATAGTTAACTAATACTATTTTTAGTCTATAAAACAAACGTAAACTACGTTTATTAAAATAAATGTAAAGGATTTTTATATTATTGTACAGTTCATTGTACAGTTCATTCAACAAATTGATTTTATGGTTTACGACTTTTACTAAATTTGATTGAAAAAAGAGCGTAAAATCGTATTTACTTCGTTACTGAAAATGTGTTAAAAAGAACATTTTCATCAAATTTCGATTGAAGTTTTAGGTCTATGTCCAATATGAAAAAGTATGAAAAAGAGAATGCAACTTAGTTAACTATTTACTATAGTTAACTAATACTATTTTTAGTCTATAAAACAAACGTAAACTACGTTTATTAAAATAAATGTAAAGGATTTTTATATTATTGTACAGTTCATTGTACAGTTCATTCAACAAATGCAGTTGATATTTCATGTTAATATAATGTTGTCGCATATGTCTACCATCAATACATGAACGAGCTTCTTTAAAATTCTGAATAGCCACTAAAGGTTCTTAAAAATAATTTATAATTCGAAGCTCTCTTTTCATACAAACGATTTAGATAATCGATATCGATACGGTTGGTTCTCACTGAACCATGAGTTTCACTAGATTTGATGATAGGATAAGATACACGAGTGAGTTCTCCACTCCAAAGTAATCATACATTATTAATCGAGGCGTTGAAGCGTGCAGTGAGTGGTCGATGCGTCTTCGTGGAATATGAATTTTTAAACACCAACCGAACGTTCCGTGGCGTCAAATTCTTCTCTTCTACCAAAAAGAACACAACAAGAATCGAACGCGTGACTTCCCGAAATTAATCACACTTCGGGAAAACAAGATTGTCCGGTCAGGCGTATCGGAATGCTCAAATAAACAGCTCAACACCCCGTCGCAACAGGCACCCGAATGACGGAGCGTTCGCCTTGAACGGCTGCACGTGGAATTTTATCGCCGTTCCCCTATCAGCTAACGAGCTAGCGTCTTCAGCTGCTGCTGCTGCTTCCCGAGAGCAGACGCACCAAAGAGAGAGGGGAAAACAAACGCATCACTAGGTCAGTCGTGTCGCGTAATGAGCGCGTCTTGCGCAGTCCGGCGAACTTGCGTAACAGGTAGAACCACCGGGCCGGGGCCACCGTAGAATAGACGAAACCGCCCGCCTCGCCGTTCGACACCCAGACACTCCGAGCAAACGGAACGGCCCTGTTTCTCCTGGCAGTGCCCCGGGGGAGCCGGTTTAACCGCGGCATAACTGTTCCTAACGCCAGAACGCGGACGATAAAGCGCAAAGTGATCGTTGCGTTTGTGCGATCGAAATCGCGCATTGCCAATGGCGGAACGGGGAGTACGGGCGACGGCGGGTGTCCTCGTTTCGGGGACGGGTGTGGACACCCTGTGTCCCGTGTGGTCGCCGACACGCTGGACGAAGGGCTCGATTCCACGCAATTTCGCAAAACGCGACGGCACAGTGGAACTTGATTTACGACGGTACGGTTATGTCCACACGGGCGAGCACATGAGTGTGAAAATGGTGAGTGTGTGTGAGAGAGTTTTCCTTCACCCTGCACTCCCCCTTTGGGCTTCCCTGTAATGCTTTGTTTGCCAAGTTAGACGCACCGCAACGCGAGTGCCTGATCAATTTGTGCTAGATTTATGCTGCTAAAAGGGTCGAACGAATGGGGATAGGTTTTTCTTTTTGGTTTTTCCTCTGCGCGTGTGCCTTATGGGGGAAGGTGCTGTGCGAGTGCGTTGTTACGGCAGTTTGCGCTCGAAACCGTTGTGTTTGTGGTGAGTTTGTGTTACATTGTGGAGTGCTGGCCGTGCACATGAATAAGAATGAGTTTGCTACGGTGTATGTAGAATGAAATGTTTAAGATATGCATTATAATAATACATTGAAATGAAGAACGAAATTTAACTAAATATGAAGATAAAATCACAGACATAAATATTAAAATTTGTATTAACTTCACCACTTAACCAAAGGGTGCCAATATTTTAACTCCTTCTACATAGATTCGTTTGAAAAAGGTATATTAGCTAGGTTGGCTTCGACTATTTAGTATTAATTTCCATTCTTAACGAGTGTTCAAATTCTATAAACCAACTGATTTGATTCTACGCTCGTATCGTATATTACATATTGGCCATTTTCCAAGTTTCAGTTGTTTTGCTTCAATTCAGCTATGTTAAATGTGAAGTATGTAAGAGTTTATGCATGCCATACGTTTAAAGTTTTTTGTTTCTTGTTCGTTAGTTTTTTTTCCTATTCTCTTGTTTATGGATTGAATACTTCTCTCTTTTATAGAGTACTTCAATTATTTGTTCTCTTTTACGCAAACATGTCTTGAGCTGTGGATATGAAGTCGAGTAATAACAGAAGCTTTTCAAAAAAGTTTTGCGACTTTTCTTGTGAATTTCTTCGTTTGCAATAACATTACCGGTTATTCAAAAAACATGAACGAAAAATGTCGATAATTATTCAAACATGTACATTGTTGGATGTTCTTAACTAGAGAATTTGTTTACTTCTTTGCTATTTAGCGATACCGTACTAGCACCAAACCTTACATTGCTATTTTGAAGGATGCTTTCATTGAAATTTTCAATAGTTTTATTTTGTTTTACTTTTTTTGCATCTTAACTTAGTGCATATCCTATATGCTGTGTGGCGTTTTTGTTACCCGGGACCTCACCATGTGAGAGGTGGTCTGTGGACGGTCAATGTCCCCATTGAGGACATTGCATATTGCATCTCACTCTCTCACTAGTACGATTTCTTGCAAGCCCCAAAAACCACAGTGGCGTATATCAATGTAATGTTTGTTCGATTAATTTTTCTTGTACTATTTATAATAAACTAGCTTGTTACGATGCACTTATCTTAAAGACAGTAGTATTAATGCTATGAAAAATAAATATAAAAAATGTGAGCCCAATATGTAGCCTAATTAAATTGAAGCAAATGCTAGTTGATAATTGAGTAAACATGACAGACGATGGCTTCATCATGAAATAACACATGACCCAGCGCAGGTAGAAACACATTACCTTGATAACAAAAACAGCCTCTTGAGAAAAAATGCATAAATGTAAAACATCTTCCTGGTTGTATTTTAAACAAACTAGAAAAAAAAACATGACACATACAAAATTTGAACAAATAATTACCAGGAAGACCATTGCCGACCAGTACCAACAGTAGACGTAGTTTACGGAACTAAGCAACTCAATGCCAGATCCAACATCCTGTGAAGTCCGGTTGGACGCTATTTTTCTGCTGCCGCTTTTGCCTCCACATCCTACCATTGTTGACAGTGAATATATTACCGCTCAAACCGACTGCGCTGTGCGCGAGCCGTGCACGACAGACGACAGCGAAATGAAAAGTGGCCGACGATTATTGGTTCCGGTACCATTGTCTCGAAGCCGCACGCAGCTAAGTGAAACCAATCAAAATTCGCAATTACGTCATTAGCTGGAGGACGAGACATTACAGAGGCGGTCTGGGCGCAGCACGCAGGGAGTGCTTGTCTCAACAAGCTCGGTTGCGTTGCGCGACCTCTCAGCGCGTCAAGGTTCCGCCGTTGCGCGACGCGTCAAAAGTAATTTACTCTGCAGAAACCTTCAGTGAGTGCGACTCTTCGCTCCGGCCAGGAGTCCAGATGTCACGATCTCGGCCCGGGCAGGCGGCGTAAATGCAATTTAAAGAGCTACTAATGGGGCTATTCATTTCACCCCGTGCTGCGGCTGCTCTCACTCCACGGCCGTCCGTTTCGCAAGAATAATCGTTTTCTCATTCATTTATTTAGTTCACGGTCACCGGCACGGTTGGAATGGAGCCGAGCTAGAACAGCGTTGGCCCGGGCGTGCACACGCCAGAAACGGATGCACTTTCGTAGCGGTGGAATGCTTTCACTGCTGGGCGCGAACGAAGGTGAACGTCCATTTCGGTGCCGTGGCGGTGTGCTGTTGCTTCCAATCCTCAAAAGGAGACACCACGTCCGATTGCGGCGCGTATCGTTTCTGCAGAGCTCGATTTCCACGCCACTATTATCGCCCCGGTAATCGTTATCATTATCCTACCGCATCCATCATTACAGTCACGGGCGGAAATGCCGCAATCGTGATGTAACGTGCAAATAGTTGTAAGTAATTTAAACTTTTATTGGACGGCGGGGGCTTACGCAGCGCTGGGAAAGAATGCCCGTTTTGTGTTTGAAGCATGCCCATGAGGATAATGGGAGCTGTGCCAGGAAAAACACATTGTGAGCGAAACAGGTTCCGCTGTTCCAATCGCACGTAAACGCATCATGATGATGGTAAGTTCTTTACAGCAAGAATTACGATAATTCGCTCACTGCCGATAGATGCATTGAAAAGAGAACTTGTTTTTAACTGATTTATAAATTTATGAGCGAATGGTAATGCAAAAGTATAATTGTCACATTGAATTATTGCAAAAAAAAATCCCACTACATAGTTTTTCCCCAAGAAAATGCGCAATAAATCGGAGAAATCTTGAAGCGAAATTGAATTTCACCACCCCGCGGGGGAGCGCATAGATCAGTAACATAAACTATGCTTATGATATGTTTATGAGCAAGTTGCGCTCGTGGTCTTGGCGGTGGTGGTGATGGAGGTATCATTTCCTTGCCCACTAACCCAGTTCTTCCAGCGAGGTACTGCAGAGATCGCTGGAGATGCAGTGCAGTCTTGCGCAACTTCCGGTCGATTCGTCGAAAACGATCCCCCATCCAAGCCCACCAACACCAGGAAGCGTTCTGAGCCGCGGGTGTAACGGAACGGAGCAATTGAATTTTATTTTTAAGAAGATCTTCCAGCCCTTCGCTAGCGTAAGGCCGTTCCCTTCCTTAATCCAGGTGTGCCCGCGTTCGTGCGAGCCACGGAGAAGCACAAAAGTCGGCCGATGTTAATGTGGCCGCGCTTCCGCTACGGGTGCAATCATCGTGCGGGTATGATCGATCGCAGGTCGGCATGCCACACCGTGGGGGCTACACGCACACAAACACCACCCAGCTGGCCTACTGAGATGGCGCATCCGAGATTGTGGGCGCATTTCGGTTCCGGGATTTCGGGGCCAGCCACCGATTCTGCCCACGCGCTGTTCTCATTGCCACCGGCAGCTACTTTTAACATAATTTTCCATTTTTTCAACATAATTTTCATCGCGAACCGACCGACCTCGACTCCGGTGGACCGCTCCCGCCCGTGCTGAGGGGAGAAATTTAATTTAGCGTGAAAGTTCTTTCACCAACGCGCGGTGCGTCACCGTGACCTTCCTGCGTGCGGTGGTGCTGGTGCACGCAGGCTGGCTGGTCCGGAGAGTTATGCGTTGTTGTGGCAGCGATGAAGAGATCATAAATTGTGCCCCGACCGCGAACGGTGGCAGACGCTGGTGGTGGGTTGGATTAAAATTAGCGCCGGAAAATGCGCTGACTTTTCCGCGGCGCTTGTTTCATTTTTTTGTTCACGGATGATTCATGGTGTGTTGTGTTGTTTTTGGTATTGCCTCTGGGAAAATAAAAAGTTGGAGATGTATTCTAGTGCATTCGATAAAATCTCTAGTATATGTGTTTTTACACCATAAACTGTAAAATCATACGTAAGTGGAGATGTAAAATGAAGAAGGCCCTTTAAAACGTCAGTTTGGGGCTCTACCCTCGATCGGGAGTCAGACAATTAAGGCCAGTAAGTACATAAACATAATAAAAAAGAGGACTGCATAATTTTCGTTTGCAACTCCCAGCTTCGGTTTCGATTATCATCGACATCTAGTCTGTTTTGCACTGTTTTACAAGTTTTACTGTTTTTTTTATTTAAGTACTTTTCTACCAAATATTTAACTGTTTCTTAAATGTTGTTGCATGTGTCCTTTGATACTTTAGTTGCCGCCGAATGTTACATATTTATTTTTCTTCTTTTTCATCGGTACAACAAGATGCAAGATGCAGACAAGATGCTGCCATTTGTGGCTTTTCATGCTATGTGTATACGAGTAGCTTGAATAGCTCGTTTTGTATATACAGGGATTTGAGATCCATTTGAAACTGTATGGATCCTTTATATTTCATGTTATACGCATCTGAATGGTTTACAGGTAACATTTAGGAGAAGTTTCTACAAATAAACTAGTTATTTGTTTTATAAGTGCATAACTCTTCTTATAGAATAACCAAAAAACCTGACAACCCCTACAAACCTTGTAACTATAAATATTCCATTTTTTTCTGGAGAAGTTCGTCTGGCGTTAAGAGTGTTTTCTTTTTGGGTTAACTTATGATACGTTCATTTATGGGTTCATTGATGATCTTAAAAAGGCCTCATTTATCTGACAGCAAGTGAACGAAGTGGGTCTAGCTGCGTCGATCCTTATATGACAGAAGCGGTACCAACGACTAAGTTGGTATAGGCTAGTAAGTCATAAGAT
>KZ072185.1:430245-449711 GCA_002091845.1 Anopheles cracens
TCGTTAGGTTGCCGATAGTTCGTAGATGGTTTTTATGTTCATCTCGTCGCTAATTAAAATATATGTGAGTATAATTTAATAAAAAACGGTCACTTCCAATGTCAAAAGGTGTTCATTTGCGAGCTAATCATACTTAAATCTGCTTTAAAACGAAAGTCTAATAAGCTATCCTTCTTCTTTTTTCTTGGAACAACAATCTCAAGCAGTAGGAATGGCTTTTTGATGCCTTTTTTTACTGAATTGATTACTTAATAGCCTGAAAAGCCGTACTAGGAGATGGTCTGTATGAGATTTGAGCCTACAAGCTGTGTTGTGCAAGACCTTGCGCTTGCGAACGGAACTATACAACCGCCCTGATATTGCATCATTAATTCTTAATATCCACTGCGTTACTCGAACGGTAACTCGTATGCACTACAATCCAATATTCCTAGACATCCACGCTCCACGTCTGCAAAGGAAGCAACTCTCTTCCCTTAAATGCCCATATCTTTTAATTGTTTTCGATGTAATAAATTGCACGCATGCTTTCAGCGGTACTGTAAAGAATAGTTTCAATTATGTTGCTAATTTCTCATACCATAAATGCCCGACCAGCGCAAATAGCGTAACATTGCACACACGCTCCGGTATCATAACAAAGCGGCTCGGCGGCAAATGACCGAATTGTATGCTCCGCTCTCGATCGCTTATAGGCCGGCACTTTGGCCAGTTGACCGCACCACGATCGGGCACGATCGTAAAGCTTGTGTGCTGTTTGTTCGTTCGTTCGGGATGATTATTTTAATAGCCGTTACATTATGCTGCCCCTGTCCCGACCAATCCACCGGCCGAAGGGTGGAGACTGGGCAGCCCATCGTCAGCGATCTAGAGCCGCGAGACAAGCGGTTGTCCGTTACGCTGCGTTGCGTTCGCAACACCGCCATAGCCATATCGCGAGAGGCTGCCCCGGACCAGGGGGTGTAATGTGGCCGAATAGCTTCCGGATCCGAAAATGGCCACCAACGGGACCGACACACCGAGGTGCTGAGGCCTAGCCCTCGGGGATGCGAGGATGCGATTGCTACTCTACTTTGCGTAGGTACGCGTCCGGCGAGCTGTTTCGCTGCCAAGAGTATGACAGGACACGGGGAGGGCCGCCGGTTTAACGGTGCTGTCAAATTCTTGCCAGCGGATGTCACGAACGATTGCCGTCCGATGGTACGGGGCCGGTCGGATCATTTAACGCTTCAGGTCGTGGACGGTTCCCAAAGCCAGCGGATTGCAACAGGTCCCGCCATCGATTGGGCGTCCCTGTTTAACGCAGACCGCACACAGCTGGCCAATATCTTGCCAGCAGCCGTCACAGTAGCGAAGGAAGCAGTCATATTGTTGACACTCGCGTGGCGCCACCTCGTCACCACCGCACAGCGAACAGCGCGTCGATCGTATCCAGCCGAACAGCACGGGGTGATACAAAGCAAGCCGCTCCCGGAATGGAAGCACCTTAGCCGACGGGTTGTTAGCTAGCTGCACGATACGCCCAAGAAGCCTCTTCCTCAAAGTTCGTGTCTGCCGAAGGACACGGTTGTAGAGAAACACGGTGCGCATCCGCTCACGCCCGGGATAGAAAAAGGCACAAATCATACGGCGAGCGCGCTGGACGTACGCCTCGGTTGCGATCAGGAGGGTTAGAAGCGCAAACATACCGTAGATACCTGTGACGGTCCAACCGGACAGGCGCACCGGACGCGGCAGGCACTCCTCGTTTGACGTTCGGAAATCTAAGTGCTCATGCGTGCGGAATCCTTCGACAGTGTTGCGTATCAGCTCGGCTAGAGCACCAGTTCCAGACACCTGTCCAAAGTGGTTGTTGTAGTAGGAGAGGTGTTTAGTACATATGCAAAGTTAACTTTGTCACTAAAACCATACCGTAACATCGACAACATGGAATCCCTGTTGGTGATACTCAATTTTCGAATGTCGCGCTACAATGTCCAAGGTTTCATATAACAGTGTGTCCATCAGGAGCAGCAGAGATGTCGATAGACAGTGAAAGAGAAGCGTGGCGACGGATCCAACGATATGACGAAGTTCTTGCTTATTCCAGATCCCTGATCGTGTGTCAATTAGCTCAGTTCTTTGAATCGCCCGTAAGGGCAATACCGATGAATGACTAACACTTGCAGGATGATCTGAATCCAATTGCCGGAAGTGATCGGTGATGTAAAAGTTGTTGAATGTAATCCTCCATAGGTAGTCGTTATGATAGCACACCGAGCTGTAGATAACGCGCAGAAAGATGAAAGCAAACACTTTCCGCACCAGATACATGACCAAGCGGAGGAAGTGTTTCTTTTTGCTGAATTCCCTCCCCATCTGTTGTGAGGCAGTCTTGATTGTTCTGCAAGAGCAAAGTCTATTAAGTGGCAATTGCGTGCAGCCCCGCCATCACTTACATGTATCCGGAATGGTTACGCAAATCTGGTACCTGGTAGTCGATCTTGATGCCACCCACTCCCCCTGTCAACTGCTGCTCGGTTTGCTTGAGCAGCCGATAGTTTTCACCGAAATCTTCATCCAGCACGTCCTCCATCTGGCACACCGTGCCGACACCGAACAACTCCGCGCTGCTGCAGGCAAAATCAATTTTCATCGGCCAGCAGAGCAACGTGTTGACAAGTGGGGGCAAGCTTTCGCTGCACTCATCGTAGGTGCGCTCGAAGGCTGCCTTGCATCGCTCTACGCCCGTCGCTAGCTGCGCTAAAGGGCAAGCTTTCGCTGCACTCATCGTAGGTGCGCTCGAAGGCTGCCTTGCATCGCTCTACGCCCGTCGCTAGCTGCGCTAAGCAGCGCTCGTTAAGTTTCGCCACGTACATCTGCTGATAGTCGCCGGCGGGACGGATGGATGAGGAGTCACCGTCCACGTCGCCGTCACGATCGTCTCCACCTTTATCGCTTTCCGAGAACTCAACCTCCCGCACGATCGGCACGACAATGGACACGATTTGGGAAAATTCTTGCTTCAGCTCGGGCAGCCTATCGCGGCCCTGGGCTAGGGCGTTCTGGAACGGTTTCGACATAAGATCGACGCGCGTCAGCGTGAGGTTGAAGGCGAGTTCCGCCGAGCAGGTCAACACACGGATCACTTCCTTCCCGTTCAGGGTCATGTTTTCGATCGGACCGAGCAGAATGAGCGTGAGGGTGACGGTTTTCAGCACGTTTCGGCCTGCCTTACCAAAAAATCCCATCCAGCACAGTGCGCAGACGCAGCGCACCTGTGTCGAGAAGGCACAACCGAATCCTGTGTGCAGATAAAGGGGGGAGATCCGGTGCTTGATGAAGAAGTCAAATTGTATGCAAATGAGGTGAGCTCAGCTTACCGAGTGCAAGTGCTACGGCCAGACCGAAGTAAAAGAGCACGGCATCCGGGAGGTCGAGATTGACTAGAACTAACCTATAGAAGAGGGCACCGACAAGCAGCCCGTAGAGCGCGAGCAGAATAGCACGAGGGAGCAGGAGATCGTTTTGTTTTCGACCCACTAAGAGTTGATACGGTGTGGGATAGTTTCGTTGGAAGTTTGTGGATAGGCTCTGGACGAACGATCTCATCCCAGAGATGTCCATTTTTCGACACTACACAGCTCCACGGCCTACTATGATTCGTCTTACTGTATTTGAGACATGGGAATATTTCATGGACTGCTTCGATGAGCCAATCGGTGATGTTATGTTCTCATCACTGCAGAGGAAGCTGCATCCAACAGTTTAAATAACACTCACCTGTGAAAGAAAAGAAAGAGTTTGCCAATTAGAAGAGCGCAAGAAGGTAACTACAACAGTTATGCTAATGAAGGCTGAAGGCACGTATTCTTGCGCACAAGAACTCATGCGTTTTTAATTGATTACACTACGCCAACTCCATTGTAAGGCATTGGGATGGGGATCGCTATAACATATGACCACAATCGATAGGCAATTGTGATAACTAAAAACGGAGTGTGCAAGACAAAGGGCGAAATAAAATGTGGTAATTGCGTTACCCCTGTCCAGGAAGCCTTCGGGAGTTCTTGTACAACCTCACCAGCCTACTGCTCCCTTTACAGTGTAGTTGAAGATACGCACCCATACCCACTGGATCCACCCTTCACATCTTCGTTCACCGACCCATCAGCAACGATGTAGCTCAATCGGAATCATTCGTCTTCACCGCACGGGGGCTCCAGAGGGAAGAATCCACCGCCACCACCACCACTGCAAACCACAGCGAGCCGAGGAGGTTCTAATTACAAGATTTTATCGTCTGTAAATAATGAAAACGAAAAGGGAACGACCGTGTGCGGCACGGCCGCCCCGGTCCGTAGAACACCGAAGAACGCGCCGTGGCGTGACGACATTGCACGGCGTGGAGGTAAAAGATAAAGCAGATCCACTCCCTGTGGGCTACGGTAGGTTCACACTCGGTGGCGGTGGCGAAGGTGGCTGACCAGGGGCCGTGTTACTGATTTGTACCGTATGTACGGAGGTGGAAGAACTTCGACATAAAGCGCTGCGCTCCCCGTCGGTTCTTATCGTACCATTCCTGGGTACGGTCGAGTACAGAGAGCCGGTTCATAAATTCGCACACATACAGGCGCGCGCGCCCGCACTGCGCTCTGGGATGCCATATCGTGATCGGTTCACGCATCACGCCGCGATATGGAGTCGCAGCAAGAAGCGTAACGAATGCGTAAACGAGTACGAGTTGCTCTCGCGTACGCCAGCGCAGATACAAGCCAGAACTCCAGAACGCCAGAAATCGCCCTCGGCCTCGGCTTCGTCGGCATAATTATGCACGCTTTTCTCACATTTTCACTCCATCGATTAGTGTTTGTTTTAGCGAAAACGCACCAGAATCGTACCAGCCGGGCTGGTGTGGGAAGGTTAGCAGAACAGTCTTCCAGGTACATTAATATTTCTTGCCGGGAAACTTGAACTACCTCTCTGCGACGGTGTCCGCAACGGTGGGTGGAAAATGAAGACATTAGTCAACGCGGGCGAATGATAGATCATCCTTTCGGAGTCACATGTGTGTGGGGTTGCCCCTCACCCGGGGTTGATGATGAGCAATTATGCAATAAGCGGTGTTTTTATGCACGATTCTGCTATTAAGTTATCCACAATTCGTTCCGGCGACGCAGACATACTTAGCGGAGGTGAGATTCACGATCTCTGCATTTCGCCCGTGTGAGGAGGTCGTCATTCGCTGGCGTTGAAGTGTGGATGTCGCTAATGTAGGTGACGAATCGTCCCGTGCCCATCCCGTTACGTGGTGCTGCTGCAGCGGCGAATTCGACGATGCAGGCGCGCACGATAGAACCTTTTTGCCATAAATCCAAATCCGCATTCGAAAGGTCTCCAGCGTGTTGGAGCCTTCATGTTGTCCGGCGGTGGTCTTGGAACCGTGACCACCTATCAGAGCACATTATCACACACACACACACACACACCAACAATAATGATTGCGCGGCTTTTGCAAATGAAACGTTACGAAAACGGATCCACCACCGTCGACGGCCGGGGAAGAAATGGACGATAATGCTATAAATCAGCGACTAGTGTTTTTTTTTTTTGTTTTTGTGTTTTGTTTCGTTGTGGCCTTCGGTGTGTGCATTTGATTTCGTTTTATTTCACACACAGCAAACGTTAATGACGCTCGTTTGGGCTGCGGCGGAGACGGGGGAATTACTTAATTTTATCACATCGGCTACTTCGGCGCTGATTATGAAGCGCCATATTGTGTGCCATACGTTGTTCGGTGGAAGTTGGAATGCGAAAATGTATCGCTGGAGTGTTGTCATAAAAGAGAGGGAAATAAAATCAGCGGATCTTGATCGGTAACGTGCGCAAGGTCCAAGCAAGATCGGGGACTGGGTGCCATAAAACTGTAGCACATAGTATGTCGCAACGTCCGGATATATATGATCAGTTATCGGTGTCGTTTTATTAGATGATATTAGACGATAAAAATCTCGTACAAAACAGAGGCTTTTTTTCGAATTATTGTATAATCATAGATCGTATAATGTATTAAGGTTACTATTGTACTTAGAAATAAGCTGCCTTCGGTACTTGGCCGCTGAGATGGACACTTCGCACTACTACTTTATATTCACCTGCATAAATTCTGCTCACGCCTGTCGCAGACCTTCAGAGTTTGTTGGTACAAAATCAGATAACTCAGCGCAAGTGTCTGATGGTGGTACGCGAACTGATCACGAATTCATTAGCATTCAATTGCTCCACAAATTGAATGGTTGGTTCGCGAGCAGGCAGGCAGGCAGGCCAAAGCGCACCGGTTGCGCATGTTGCTTCACTGCCGTGTTGTCGTAATGGGATCATATGTTTTATTTGCCTATGTTTTTTCCCCCAGTTGTTCAGCTGCTTCGTGCAATGAAGAGTTCCCGAGAGGATCGCGACCATTGTCACAACGAAGCGGAGCACGCCGTTGGCCGGCCCTGGGCATCACCTGGGCGGGGGATAACATTCCGCCGCCGCCGCCGCCGCTTATCTTGCTCACTTTGTTGTGGAATGCGCTGAAGACGACGATAAAAAAACGGCTTCTAGGCACTCCCATTTGGGGACGAGAGGGGGTTTTCCTATACCTTTCCCCAGTGCCACAGTGTCTTATGGTAGCGATCGATGCGACGACGCTCCACACCGGCCCATGTATCCCAGTGACCCAAATACCACCCGAAAGGCAAAATTAACCGATGATAAACCGGAGGCGAAACACAACCCCATTAGTGAGGACGGGCCGTGTTTTGCAGGAATCGGTTGCAGCCGCGCCATCGCCCAGGCGCAGGCAAGGGTTGTAATTAATTCATTCTTTTCCCATAAAACAACCACCTCGAAGTTGGTCAACTGGCGCGCCTGGTAGTCGGTGGGAGAGAAAGAGAGAGAGAGAGAAGACACCAGAAGCAATTGCAGAAAGGTAGGTAGAAGATGTGTATATTTAGGCGAAACCGCCGTCTAATTGGAAACAATAGACACCGCGCTCATCGGGCCCACATCGGGTGACATCAACAGGTGGGCCCAGGTGGGTTGGAACACGGCGCTTCTGGAGTTGGTGGATGATTAAATGTGACCCGTCGCCGGCCACCCTTGTACGGTATTGAATTTCTGGTATCCCACCGCAAGCGTACCGGACGGCGGACGGCGCGAGATACGTGAGTTCGTTTCACCCCAATCTTGAAATCATCCCAACCATTCTTGAAGTGGTTATTATGTGTAGTTCAAAGATCGACCTCGACCTCGAAGTCGATAGAATTCCTTAATTGTAAGTATTCAATCTGACACGTTAAACAGAGGATGGATTGGGTGACACGAATCCATATAGCTCTGGGAACTGTTCAGGATTAGATGAAAAATGATAAACATTCAAATGACTGGAAGACTAAATTAACCCTCCGAATCATCTTTCATCCAAAACAAATCATTACCTATCTTCACGAACTCCTCTTCTACCGAATATAACACATCATTCCTCAACATTCCCTCAACCGAGTTCTCAAAATACGTTGAAGGTAGTTAGCTAAACTGGTGAACAGTTGTGTTCACAAATCTAAGAAGGAGAGATGAAGAGATCGTAGAAGCCATTGATACTCCTTACATTTGTGTCCAGTTCTCACTCTCATTAGGGACCTAAAGCAGGACTATTAAGAATAAGCTCTTCAATGGCTTATTCGGTCTAACAAAACCGAAACCGCACGATTGACAAGCATTGGAATGCGCTGGATGCGCGTCCATCCCTCCGGGGACGACAAAAACCGGTCCGGTGCGTCCGCACGCCTCGCTCGCTTGCTAAACCGTACCACAATCGGCACAACCGAGCCCGATGGTAAATGGTAAGCATATGGGTGTGCAGTGCGACCCTTTCCCATCTTGCCATCGGGGGGAGGGCGCATCTTGAAAAGTGGTCCGCGGTATTAAGTGGTTCGACAAGAATAAGGGCGATAAGCGGGGTCCAGCGGGCATGGGTTTCCATTTAGAGGGAACGTCTAATAAAGATTGCACCGGTTTTGTGAATGGGCAGGCTGGGATGAGCAGGGACGCTTCGGGGATGAGCGTAATGCAATAATGATGTTACGGAATTGGGCAAGTTCGTAGCCATGAGGATGGTCACGGTACGAAAAGGGAACCGTGCGTGATAGCTTAATTTGTGTGTGCTCTTTTTGGATTTTTTCGAAATGTTCATTAATCTTACGATGCATAGCAGAAGCGATTTTTGAGGCGTCATTCTACAGTACAATCCAATTTAGATCTTTTGTTTCTGTAACAAATGATAAGAGTTTTTATGGTCCAACTCTCTTAAAAACTTCGCGAAGCCTATAAAGCCTATTTGAAACGATCAAGACACACCGTAACCGTATTCCAGACCTAATACTGATTTAGGCTTTTATTGGCGATCCTCGTAACCGCTTCATTTCGTATGAAATCAGCATACTTTACAAACATATAAACTACTTGATCGAAGACAAATTTTGTTCATTAGTTCCCAATTCCCAGATGAATACTTGTTTATGTGATGAATAACTTGAATAAATTAGATTTGTTTTTGTGTTCGTCAAGTTTTTGTCGTGGATGTTCCAGATTTTGAAAAAGTCGCAAAAACTCAACAAACCGACTAAATTTGTATCCTTTTTGCCATACTCATGGCCCAGTGCCTTTAGAAAAGAAAAACATCCGAGTCAGGAAACTTATCTCGTTTCTGACATATAACTCCACAAGTAAATGGCGAATTAAGTGTTTTGTTATGCAGGTCACAAGCTACGTAACAAAACATCCTTCAACTTCAAACCTATTGAGTAAAAATAACTCAACACGCAGCAATCGCAGCAATAAATCGACTCATTTTGCCTATCGCTCTTTTGCCCCGCACGGTGCGACTCGCCGCAGGAAGCCGGACCCGGGAAGACGGAGGGGCGCACACATATTTGTTTAACATTTTGATTTTCTCACTCCAGCGGCTACACGGCTGGCAACCACACTTCGCCGTTGTGCGCCCGATTGCGATGCAAATAAATTAATGCCCGAAGTAGCAGCAGGAGCAGCAGGAACATGTCGCTTCATGCGATTCCCACTCCCGGCCTGGCCGCTACAATGTTTTCTGCCGCTTTTATCCCGATGGGAGAGAACGTGTTCTACGCTCAACACCAGCCAACCAGGAAGCCAGCGGAATGGAGCACTTTGCACTTTTGAAGCGTTTGAATTGATGCGCCCTATCAATCGCGGTACCGAACCGACGGATAGTGTTCCCCGCAGTTGGGGAACCAATCGATCGAACACCAGCGCAAAACATTACGATCGTAATCGACAGTTTGGAAAGTTCAGCTTAGAGCTGGCCTCGTGAAAGTGCCGCATCATTTGCGCTTGGAGCATCGCGAAATTTAGCCAAACTATAGTATTAACGCTCACGCTCTCGCTCTCTCTCTTCACGGTGCCCTTTGACATTCGGCAGCGCGCCGTTGAAAGACTTAAACGGCACAATCATCGCGATTTTCTGATCGGATCACAACAACAATGGAGGCTTTCATCGCACGACCTGTTGAAAATATTGAAACATTCTTGCACAAACGTAGTGATTAGAGTTTTTAACAGGCACTTCGATTGTTCGTTATGCGCAACAGCGCCAGAGAACACACGCGTGGCATAGAAAATGGCACACTACGACACCTATCGACCTCTCGCGCGAAACCAGAAATGTAATGCCAACGCGCACGTTCGCCCACGGAGCCCTTATCCAGCGTCCAGCAGAACAAGTTCTCCCGGCAACCCAACGACGTTATAAATAAAACACGCAGCAATCGCAGCAATAAATCGACTCATTTTGCCTATCGCTCTTTTGCCCCGCACGGTGCGACTCGCCGCAGGAAGAACACGCAGCAATCGCAGCAATAAATCGACTCATTTTGCCTATCGCTCTTTTGCCCCGCACGGTGCGACTCGCCGCAGGAAGTCCGAGACCCGGGAAGACGGAGGGGCGCACACATATTTGTTTAACATTTTGATTTTCTCACTCCAACGGCTACACGGTTGGCAACCACACTTCGCCGTTGTGAGCCCGATTGCGATGCAAATAAATTAATGCCCGAAGTAGCAGCAGGAGCAGCAGGAGCATGTCGCTTCATGCGATTCCCACTCCCGGCCTGGCCGCTACAATGTTTTCTGCCGCTTTTATCCCGATGGGAGAGAACGTGTTCTACGCTCCGGACGTAGCCGTAGGCTTTAAGGGGCCCCTAAGTCAATCGGATGTCACAGGGCAGCGGGCGACGACTGCAACCGGATTTCTTTCGCCTCTGGTGCGGTTTCCCAAGGGTGGGGCTCTGACGCGAGCCGAGGTCGGTTTATTGATCGGGTTAGACGGGTGTTGGTGGCTGCTTAAACGGTAGGAATTTTGCTCTCCACTCATTTCCTAATTAGGAGGAATCGAAGCTGAGGCTTCCTTGAGGGACGGCCAGGCAATGAGATTATCGAGATGGCTGCGTGGCAGGTGTACTATTAAAACATGCATTAATTGAAGTCGGTTTGGTCCGGGTGTTATCGGCCCGGTGCGATCGGGAAGGCGATACGATGCTTAATTTGCATTCACCGCGGCAACGCGGCGCGGGTGTATAGAACATGTGATTCTTGAGATGTAATTACCGTTTCAAATGTCAAACATGCTCTTCCCACTGGGTTTTAATTAATCCGCAAAACGATACTAGTGAAAGGTTTTGCTCACTGGATGAATCAAATATAGAGCAGATGGTCTATTGGAGAAGAGGAATCAAAGTGGAGGTGACTAGCATGTGCGTACACTTCTTGCCGAAGTTGGATGCACAAGCGCTAACAATACGTAATATAAGCAGCATAAAAGATATTTAAACCATTTCGTTTAGGAGATCGATGCAAAGCAATTTTGCGATAAGTTTTGCAATTGAAAATCGGAACTTCAGAACGGCAACGTGACGTTTGAAGATATCCCTTTGATTTCTAGTTTTCTACACAACACAAGTTTTCTAACAATGAACCAATCGATCCGATAAACTTCGTCTCAAGTCAGTGGAGGTACTAAAGCTCAGTTTTTTTTATATTTATTACTTAACCATACACTTTTCGCAAATCGACAAAAGCGCTTCAATCAATCAATTACGGTCAGAAAAGTAGTAGAACATTTGAACAATCTTGGAATACGACAAGCCCTCTAAAATGGAGTGACTGTCCGGTTGTTATGGTGAAATAAGTCTAGTAACTCAGTAACACAGCAGGCATGAACGCAAATGTCAATACGCCTAGAATAAGAAAAACAAACCAACACTCTTGGATCATCTCTTCAGCGATGCCATCTTTGATGTAATTTGGGAGTAAGCAACAAAAAGTATCTATAATATTGTAATCATGTGTTCTAACTTACATGTTTGGAGAAACAGTAAAAATCTTTCGTCGTATCAGTAGAAAACAATGGAAAACGTTTTATACAAAGACGACATCTTTTTATGGTTGGCGAATTTGAAAAATGGATAAAATTCTCACAAGCTTCAGTCCTTCTTAGAGAACTCGCTCAAATAGCTCAATTAGCAAGCGAAAAGACTTGTCAGTTAGTCAAGTAAGCTTTAATCGAGATAAACAGAGAAATCATTTTAAACAATGCAGTATACTTCGAGCATAAGTGAAACAATAGAGAAGTGTTTTTAGTTTTATGTGCAAAGAAAAATAAAAAAAATAAACCATATTAAGGAAGTGACATTTGTATCACCGCGTAACAGTCAAATATGTATGTATAAAAATATTATTGTTTTTATTGTTACTATTGTTTTAAATTGACGTATTAGCCTGCTGAGTCAGAAATAGAGGTGTCATACTTTAAGAAATGGAGAACATGTAGTGATTAATTTTCTATACTTGACAACTTCCTAAAGATGAATTGTTAGTTGTAATGATTCAAAACCCCATTTGGGAATTATTTTTATTTTTTTAGAGTGCGGATTCTAAGTAGCTCATACCTAATTGTGCCTCCATTTTCATGCCAGCCACTTATTAATTACTCCCAATTTTTTTAGAGTGCGGATTCTAAGTAGCTCATACCTAATTGTGCCTCCATTTTCATGCCAGCCACTTATTAATTACTCCCATCTGGAACACTGCTAAATCGATCACTTCACCCAATTCTTTCCCTTTAAATGCCGCTACCCCCACGCGGAAGGGAAGCGCCTAATTAAAGCCGCTTTCGCAATATAGGCTTAACAGAACACCATTTAACGGTTTCAGATTTAACTGAACCAACAAAACGTACATCCCTTCGATGAATAGCACACACTCAAAAAAAAAACGAATCGCCTTGCATCCACTACTCAACATTTTTTTTGTTTTGTTTTGGTTCGGCTTCGATTGCGCAAAATGGTACAGTTTCGTGTGTGCGCAAATCGGAAGCGCAAATTGATCGCCCACACTTCCGAATCTTGCTTGCGGAATCCGGATGACGCTAACAAAAAATTGAACGGCCCAGCATGCCAGCTAGTTCCAGTTCGGTTCGACAGTGTGTTCGCTGCATGTTCCAATTAATGTGATCGGGCGTAGGTTTCTATTTTTTTCGGAACTACGCAGGGAATCAATTAGTTCTGCTAGGCCGTAACGTGCCGCGCGAGTCGTTAGGCACACATTTATGACCTAGTTTTGGGGGGTTCTAAATTTAATAAAAACTTTCGTCTGTAGAAATCACCACGAAGAAAGACATCAACACAAGCAGAGATCGTCATTTTTAACCTATTTTGCGCTGAAACCTAGCTATCACAGAAAGGTTTGAAGTGGTTGTGTAAATGAAGCTAAATGTGTGTTGACCCTACCCGCAGGAACTAAAACACAGACTCATTGTGGTAGCGAATGAATCTAGCAGAATTAAGCAATCAATACACGAACGAACTGTTGTATAACTGTATGTTTCCTCTCTCTCGTTTTCTCACTTCCCTGGCAAAACAAATGGGGATGCTTTCCTTGCACTGGCACTGGCATCATAAATGATCGCTCATAATAAAATGAGAGGCCCATGTGCGCCACCTTCTGCTGCTCCGTGGAGCTACGCCATGTAATCCGTCCGCATGCGTTCCTCCTCCAGCTGCACTCGGCACAGTGCGATCGATTATGTATTTTTATTGTTGGTAGTAATTTAATCAAATCATATCATACATGACCAGCAAGTTCTTGCCCGGGTGTGCACCGTTAGAGCGTCGAGCCCGCTCGCAACCAGCCCGAAAAGCCGGGGGTGCTAATGAGCGCCATTACTAATCGATCTATTACATTCCGAGGCGGATGGTGTGTTCGCGTTCGTTTGAGAACCGAAACAATCATAATTCTAGACACAAGACGCGGGATCGGAGCATCGTGCGATTAAAATAAACCAAGAGAGCGAGATTTAGTTTCCACGGCCATTCGCTGCACCTGCTTCGAATCGAGCCTCCCGTGCGCTAATGAGCCTCATCCGGCGTATAGGTTTGAAGTTGAAGGATGTTTTGTTACGTAGCTTGTGACCTGCATAACAAAACACTTAATTCGCCATTTACTTGTGGAATTATATGTCAGAAACGAGATAAGTTTCCTGACATGGTTTCATTTCTTTGCATTGAGCCATGAATATGGCAAAAAGGATACAAATTTAGTCAGTTTGTTGAGTTTTTTGCTACTTTTTCAAAATCTGGAATATCCATGACAAACACTTGACGAACACAAAAACAAATCTAATTTATTCAAGTTATTCACCCCCAAAAACAAGTAATCACCTGGGAATTGGGAACTAATGAACAAAATTTGTCTTCGAAAATGTAATTGAAATGTTTGGAGAGTGTGCTGAATTCAAAGCAAATGAAGCGGTAACGAGGATCGCCAATTAAAGCCTAAATCAGTATTAGGTCTGGAATAGTTCTTAAGAGAACATACAAACCATAATTGTTAGAAAATTTATCAGCATAAAGATCAGAATCTTCTTGAGCGCATCAGAGACTATACTAGTGTCACGGTGTGTCTTGATCGTTTCAAATAAGCTTTATAGGCTTCGCGAAGTTTTTAAGAGAGTTGGACCATGAACACTCTTATCATTTGTTTCAGGAACAAAAGATCTAAATTGGATTGTACTGTAGAATGACGCCTCAAAAATCGCTTCTGCTATGCATCGTAAGATTAATGAACAACCGGTTTTTGTCGTCCCCGGAGGGATGGACGCGCATCCAGCGCATTCCAATGCTTGTCAATCGTGCGGTTTCGGTTTTGTTCCTCGTTTTGTTTGCCTGCTTCGATGCCCACCGCAGAAGCTCAGCGGATGCAGAAGCAAGCTGCGAGGAAAGACCTACCTAAGACCTACGGACACCTACCGCAAACCGTTCCGAACGCTCCGAGAAGCTCACGCAGAGGATCCGAGGTGCAATAATCTCTTCTAGAACCCTTACTGCAGCTACCTATTGTTCTGATCCTCGGTTGGAGGGGCTGGGAGGGTTGGGCGCTGCTTCCGAAACCGAGCTGAATCGTTTATTGATTAGAAACGGACATCGGCAATAAGCCGAGGGAAGTCAGCAGCAGTGCCCGGAGTGATCGAGTAGCGTCGGAATTTTATTGATCACCTGAACCCGTCGAACAAAGCATCATTAAAATGTGCCCTATCAAAACAAGCCTGCCCTTTGTGAATGGGGTTTCCCGAATTTGAAGAACAGAGTTGCAAGAATGGATGATAATTAAATCGAAACTCATCATCGGTCAAACACTGACGCGTATCGAAGTTTTCTGTACGGAGAGAAGTAAGAGAAGTAAACAATCAGCCGTCTAATTGCATCCACGAAACGTCAAAGTGTTCAAATTCATATCGGACGTTGCTTAGCAACAGCATAGATATGCATCTTACCCCGATTGCCTTAATTGCACGTCGCTACATTGTCGCTACGGACAACCCGCCATCGACGAAGCAATTTGTCCAGCTTTCTATTAGCTGGTTCCCTTCAATTAGTTATCTTTCGAGCATGAAAGGGCTTCTGCTGGACGTAGAGCCCACTTCCCTGGACGGTGCAGTTCGAATGGTACTATAAAACTCGTCTTCTCAGGAATTCACTTAAGCCACTACCTTTCTGTCCAAACAAACCCATCGAAGGGATGATCGGGAGCCAGAGAGTTTTTTGGACAGAATCCATAAGACACTGTGGCACTGGGGAAAGGTATAGGAAAACCCCCTCTCGTCCCCAAATGGGAGTGCCTAGAAGCCGTTTTTTATCGTCGTCTTCAGCGCATTCCACAACAAAGTGAGCAAGATAAGCGGCGGCGGCGGCGGCGGAATGTTATCCCCCTTTTCCCGAGCGCTCGCCGCGCGTATCTTCCTCCTCAATTACACGGAACTTGACACTAATGTATGCCCTGAGAAAGTGAGAAAGGGATGCTGCAGCTTCCGGAACATTGACAATGCCACCGCACCGGCCATCGCCGCAAACCACAGAATCCGAATCGCTAGTAATGACATCGCCAACATCGCCCCGTTGGAAAGTTGTCGCTTCCCAGCCCATGTCGCTGGGCAGATAAATTAACTCCCCTCTTTGCTTCATCGACCGGATCCCGGAGGTGGTGGTCAGTGGTTTGTGTCTTACTAAACGTCCAGTGTTCCGTGCGCCGTCCGCCGTCCGGTACGCTTGCGGTGGGATACCAGAAATTCAATACCGTACAAGGGTGGCCGGCGACGGGTCACATTTAATCATCCACCAACTCCAGAAGCGCCGTGTTCCAACCCACCTGGGCCCACCTGTTGATGTCACCCGATGTGGGCCCGATGAGCGCGGTGTCTATTGTTTCCAATTAGACGGCGGTTTCGCCTAAATATACACATCTTCTACCTACCTTTCTGCAATTGCTTCTGGTGTCTTCTCTCTCTCTCTCTCTCTCCCACCGACCACCAGGCGCGCCAGTTGACCAACTTCGAGGTGGTTGTTTTATGGGAAAAGAATGAATTAATTACAACCCTTCCCTGCGCCTGGGCGATGGCGCGGCTGCAACCGATTCCTGCAAAACACGGCCCGGCCTCACTAATGGGGTTGTGTTTCGCCTCCGGTTTATCTTCGGTTAATTTTGCCTTTCGGGTGGTATTTGGGTCACTGGGATACATGGGCCGGTGTGGAGCGTCGTCGCATCGATCGCTAGAAGGCCTCCCCTGACTGCATGTTTCGGGGTGATGTAATGCATTCGCTGTACCCCTTTCCGCCGGATGGGACAATGGAACAGTATCGGGTCGGTGCCGAGGTGCCGCAGTGATCCTTTCACCTACCTTGCGAAAAGCAATTGCGAGCATTTAATGAATCCAAGCCACCGGTTGGGCACGACTTTCGTGATACAGATGATCGATTGTTGTAACGCAAAAGCTTACTTTGTATGCACGTGGTACACTTTGCGCTGCGTTTTGAAACGGATGAGAAAGATTCTCGATCACATAGAATGGGAAAGCTTAATGATGAATAATGAATTGCAGGAAGGATAATCTCATTTTCTCCCAATCTCGATTTACTGGTTTTCTCGGATCCTGCTAGGGCCAATACTTGAAGTTAGGACGAGTACATATCTCGTGATATGTTTCTAATTGAGATCAAGGAGACCGAATAAGCCATTGAAGAGCTTATTCTTAATAGTCCTGCTTTAGGTCCCTAATGAGAGTGAGAACTGGACACAAATGTGGGTAAGGAGTATCAATGACTTCTACGATCTCTTCATCTCTCCTTCTTAGATTTGTAAATACAACTGTTCACCAGTTTAGCTAACTACCTTCAACGTATTTTGAGAACTCGGTTGAGGGAAAGAATCGTAAGATTGATAATAATTTTTCAAACTAACTGTACGAACTTCTCAAAGCTTTTTGGATTTCTATTCTGTTCAAGTTTAAACCTTCCACTGAACAAAAAACAAATAAATTTCTGATGATAGTATGAATTTATGAAGACTTATGAGGAAGAGGTGCCTTAGATGTGTCATATTCGGTAGAAGAGGTGTTCATGAAGATCGCTAATGATTTGTTTTGGATGAAAGATGGTTCGGTGGGTTAATTTAGTCTTCCAGTCATTTGAATGTTTATCATTTTTCATCTAATCTTGAACAGTTCCCAGAGCTATATGAATTCGTGTCACCTAATCCATCCTCTGTTTAACGTCTCAGATTGAATACTTACAATGTAGAAATTCTATAGACTTCGAGGTCGAGGTCAATCTTTGAACTACACATAATAACCACTTCAAGAATGGTTGGGATGATTTCAAGATTGGGGTGAAACGAACTCACGTATCTCTGGGAACTGTTCAAGAATGGATAAAAAATGCTGTACTTCAACTTTTGTCTATTTTTTATTCTCAGAGTAGTTTTCTAAAAGATAGCACAGTTCATCACAGCTCATTCGCACAGATCTCAAATTAGTTCATACCAAAAAGTCACCTTAAAGAAAAGCAATAAAAGCCCTCATCAAACGGTCATCCGAACCTTCCCAACACGCTCATAGCGCACCATCACTCTTCCGCATATCGCGGAAGCCCATCTCCTAATCTATTACGCAACATCTTAATCACCCGTTTGCTGTGTGTGAAATAAAACGAAATCAAATGCACACACCGAAGGCCACAACGAAACAAAACACAAAAACAAAAAAAAACACTAGTCGCTGATTTATAGCATTATCGTTCATTTCTTCCCCGGCCGTCGACGGTGGTGGATCCGTTTTCGTAACGTTTCATTTGCAAAAGCCGCGCAATCATTATTGTTGCGCGCGGCGTATGGCCGCGGTCGCGACCGCTTTGTGCGATTGCCCTGCGACCGTTTCCCAGCGGCAGCTACCGTTCATTCCCACGCCGGTGGCGCGTTCCAAAGCGAGGGCCAGCGGCAGCCGTGTCACTCAGTGGCCTGTCCCGTCGGGCCAGGTTTTCCTGCTGTGCCGCCGGTCGTCACCATCAGACACTTGCGCTGAGTTATCTGATTTTGTACCAACAAACTCTGAAGGTCTGCGACAGGCGTGAGCAGAATTTATACAGGGGAATATAAAGTAGTTGTGCGAAGTGTCCATCTCAGCGGCCAAGTACCGAAGGCAGCTTATTTCTAAGTAGAATAGTAACCTTAATACATTATACGATCTATGATTATACAATAATTCGAAAAAAGCCTCTGTTTTGTACGAGATTTTTATCGTCTAATATCATCTAATAAAACGACACCGATAACTGATCATATATCTCGGGACGTTGCGACATACCATGTGCTACAGTTTTATGGCACCCAGTTCCCGATCTCTCTTGGACCTTGCGCACGTTACCGACCAAGATCCGCTGATTTTATTTCTTTCTCTTTTATGACAACAATCCAGCGATACATTTTCGAATTCCAACTTCCACCGAACAACGTATGGCACACAATATGGCGCTCCATAATCAGCGCCGAAGTAGCCGATGTGATAAAATTAAGTAATTCCCCCGTCTCCGCCGCAGCCCAAACGAGCGTCATTAAACTGACAAGATCGAGAAACACGCTGTATTTTCTGTGCCAAGTGCCCGGAACTGTCATCCCAACGCTGGGTTCCTGCGGGATGGGAATGGGGTTCGGATTGAAGCGCAATTAAACTGACCGATTTCGTTCAACACACATCACATGTATAATTCATCACATCGTTCCGTGGCTACGGTACGCGATCCGTTTTGTTCAGCCCAGGTGATGCCCAGGGCCGGCCAACGGCGTGCTCCGCTTCGTTGTGACAATGGTCGCGATCCTCTCGGGAACTCTTCATCGCACGAAACAGCTGAACAACTGGGGGAAAAAAACATAGGCAAATAAAACATATGATCCCATTACGACAACACGGCAGTGGAGCAACATGCGCAACCGGTGCGCATTGGCTTGCCTGCCTGCCTGCTCGCGAACCAACCATTCAATTTGTGGAGCAATTGAATGCTAATGAATTCGTGATCAGTTCGCGTACCGCATGGTACATTAGTTTGCTCGCCGGAGGGACCGTGTCATGTTCGGTCAGGTCCGAGACCAAATGGAGCAGTTGCGATCGGTAGGAATGGCGAGCGTACTGGAATGTGTAGCAACATAAACCATATCAATAGGGCCACTAATGTGCGTTTGTTGGGTTGAAACTTTATTTGAGGTTATAATGTCTATTCAATTCACTAATAGGAGAGAACAATGCAGCTATCGTTCAATGAAATATAGAGGACTGGTCGATACTAGTGTTGTGTCTTATGAATCTTTCGACGAGATTCAGATTAATGAATCTTTCATTTAGGATTCATTCAGATTGGTCTGATTGAATCTCTAAAGATTCATGAATCTTATGAATTTCTAGAAGTGTCATGAATCTCGTGAATCTCTGAAGATTCATGAAACTCATGAATTTCTGAAGATTCATAAATCTATAGGGATGATATCATGAATCTCATGAATCTCTAAAGATTCATGAATCTATAGAGATTCAT
>KZ072185.1:449721-466521 GCA_002091845.1 Anopheles cracens
ATGAATCTTCAGAGATTCACGAGATTCATGAATCTTCTAGAGATTCAAAAGATTCATGAATCTTTAGAGATTCATGAATCTCTAGCTATTCATGGAACTTTGTTTCTAAAATTCACATTCATTCATTTAGTTTAAAGATTCATTCAGATTCATGAATCTGAATCTCTATTACCCAACACTAGTCGGTACTCTGCTTTAAAATGACCAGCGAGGCATTCCCCAAACTTATCAATTCACGTTCACGATTTCCATTTCGAGAATGCATGCAACAACAAAAAAACGCCCGATGGCTGCTTTGATCGCCATTTGCTCCGGTGCCAATTTTAAAGCGTCGTACCGATATTGAGGCCACCGCAAGGACGGGCAATAAATATGTGTTTGCGTTTTATGATTTATGTTTTATTACATCGCACTCACCCCCTCCAACGGGGCCCGGTTGTCTATCCTGCGGGTGGGCCGTGACCGGACCGCGGGAGTACGCGCGTTTCCATTCCGAGAAACATAATCGCCGGCAGTACTCCCAGAGCGTTTCCCAGCGAATCATTACTCGGAAAGAGTATGTGCGGCGGTTGTGCCGCAGTAAGGATTCGAGTGAGTTGTACACAATGTTGCGAAACACACCCCGAGAGCTTCTGCTTCGAGGCTAGGGAAGGAGTCTTCCGTAAGAATGTATCACTTCGTATCGATTGACTGGTACAAGCCATCAGGGTGAGCAGAACATGCCATAAATTCGACGCTCAAACACCTTCAAACACCAAATCGAACGTGGTGTTTTCAGAATCTTGTTCCGCGATAGTCCCATTTGCGTGCCCCTACGGGGAGACCCACATTAGAGGGCAATAAAATTCGTCTGCCAATATTTTTGCATACGATCGCGGTGTCGTGGATCAATAAATTCTTCCACACCTAACTGTACACACGCGCGCGCGTCTTCGATTTGTGTGTTCCCCGGTCAGCATAATGCCTAAAACGTCGTGCCCGTTACAAAGCACCATTCCACCGTGCTGTGTGTGTGTGTGTGTGTGTTCACTTGTCAACACGTTGCTCTGCTGGCCGATGAAAATCGATTTTGCCTGCAGCAGCGCGGAGTTGTTCGGTGTCGGCACGGTGTGCCAGATGGAGGACGTGTTGGATGAAGATTTCGGTGAAAACTATCGGCTGCTCAAGCAAACCGAACAACAGTTGACAGGGGGAGTGGGTGGCATCAAGATCGACTACCAGGTACCAGATTTGCGTAACCATTCCGGATACATGTAAGTGATGGCGGGGCTGCACGCAATTGCCACTTAATAGACTTTGCTCTTGCAGAACAATCAAGACTGCCTCACAACAGATGGGGAGGGAATTCAGCAAAAAGAAACACTTCCTCCGCTTGGTCATGTATCTGGTGCGGAAAGTGTTTGCTTTCATCTTTCTGCGCGTTATCTACAGCTCGGTGTGCTATCATAACGACTACCTATGGAGGATTACATTCAACAACTTTTACATCACCGATCACTTCCGGCAATTGGATTCAGATCATCCTGCAAGTGTTAGTCATTCATCGGTATTGCCCTTACGGGCGATTCAAAGAACTGAGCTAATTGACACGCGATCAGGGATCTGGAATAAGCAAGAACTTCGTCATATCGTTGGGTCCGTCGCTACGCTTCTTTTTCACTGTCTGTCTACAACTCTACTGCTCCTAATGAACACACTGTTATATGAAACCTTGGACATTGTAGCGCGACATTCGAAAATTGAGTATCACCAACAGGGATTCCATGTTGTCGATGTTACGGTATGGTTTTAGTGACAAAGTTAACTTTGCATATGTACTAAACACCTCTCCTACTACAACAACCACTTTGGACAGGTGTCTGGAACTGGTGCTCTAGCCGAGCTGATACGCAACACTGTCGAAGGATTCCGCACGCATGAGCACTTAGATTTCCGAACGTCAAACGAGGAGTGCCTGCCGCGTCCGGTGCGCCTGTCCGGTTGGACCGTCACAGGTATCTACGGTATGTTTGCGCTTCTAACCCTCCTGATCGCAACCGAGGCGTACGTCCAGCGCGCTCGCCGTATGATTTGTGCCTTTTTCTATCCCGGACGTGAGCGGATGCGCACCGTGTTTCTCTACAACCGTGTCCTTCGGCAGACACGAACTTTGAGGAAGATGCTTCTTGGGCGTATCGTGCAGCTAGCTAACAACCCGTCGGCTAAGGTGCTTCCATTCCGGGAGCGGCTTGCTTTGTATCACCCCGTGCTGTTCGGCTGGATACGATCGACGCGCTGTTCGCTGTGCGGTGGTGACGAGGTGGCGCCACGCGAGTGTCAACAATATGACTGCTTCCTTCGCTACTGTGACGGCTGCTGGCAAGATATTGGCCAGCTGTGTGCGGTCTGCGTTAAACAGGGACGCCCAATCGATGGCGGGACCTGTTGCAATCCGCTGGCTTTGGGAACCGTCCACGACCTGAAGCGTTAAATGATCCGACCGGCCCCGTACCATCGGACGGCAATCGTTCGTGACATCCGCTGGCAAGAATTTGACAGCACCGTTAAACCGGCGGCCCTCCCCGTGTCCTGTCATACTCTTGGCAGCGAAACAGCTCGCCGGACGCGTACCTACGCAAAGTAGAGTAGCAATCGCATCCTCGCATCCCCGAGGGCTAGGCCTCAGCACCTCGGTGTGTCGGTCCCGTTGGTGGCCATTTTCGGATCCGGAAGCTATTCGGCCACATTACACCCCCTGGTCCGGGGCAACCTCTCGCGATATGGCTATGGCGGTGTTGCGAACGCAACGCAGCGTAACGGATAACCGCTTGTCTCGCGGCTCTAGATCGCTGACGATGGGCTGCCCAGTCTCCACCCTCCGGCCGGTGGATTGGTCGGGACAGGGGCAGCATAATGTAACGGCTATTAAAATAATCATCCCGAACGAACGAACAAACAGCACACAAGCTTTACGATCGTGCCCGATCGTGGTGCGGTCAACTGGCCAAAGTGCCGGCCTATAAGCGATCGAGAGCGGAGCATACAATTCGGTCATTTGCCGCCGAGCCGCTTTGTTATGATACCGGAGCGTGTGTGCAATGTTACGCTATTTGCGCTGGTCGGGCATTTATGGTATGAGAAATTAGCAACATAATTGAAACTATTCTTTACAGTACCGCTGAAAGCATGCGTGCAATTTATTACATCGAAAACAATTAAAAGATATGGGCATTTAAGGGAAGAGAGTTGCTTCCTTTGCAGACGTGGAGCGTGGATGTCGAGGAATATTGGATTCTAGTGCATACGAGTTACCGTTCGAGTAACGCAGTGGAGAATAAGAATTAATGATGCAATATCAGGGCGGTTGTATAGTTCCGTTCGCAAGCGCAAGGTCTTGCACAACACAGCTTGTAGGCTCAAATCTCATACAGACCATCTCCTAGTACGGCTTTTCAGGCTATTCAGTAATCAATTAAGTAAAAAAAAGGCATCAAAAAGTCATTCCTACTGCTTGAGATTGTTGTTCCAAGAAAAAAGAAGAAGGATAGCTTATTAGACTTTCGTTTTAAAGCAGATTTAAGTATGATTAGCTCGCAAATGAACACCTTTTGACATTGGAAGTGACCGTTTTTTATTAAATTATACTCACATATATTTTAATTAGCGACGAGATGAACATAAAAACCATCTACGAACTATCGGCAACCTAACGATCTTCTTATTATTACCGTAACCATCTTCACGGTTTTGCCGGTCGGCGTACGGCTTACTAATCATATTCTTACCAACTTGGACGTTGGAACCGCTTCTGTTATGAGAAGATCGACGCAGCTAGACCCACTTCATTTACTTGCTGTCAAATGAACGAGGCCTTTTTAAGATCATCAATGAACCCATAAATGAACGTATTATGAGTTAACCCAAAAAGAATGGAATATCTATAGTTACAAGGTTTGTAGGGGTTGTCAGGTTTTTTTTGGTTATTCAATAAGAAGAGTTATGCACTTATAAAACAAATAACTAGTTTATTTGTAGAGACTTCTCCTAAATGTTACCTGTAAACCATTCAGATGCGTATAACATGAAATAAAAAGGTGCCATACAGTTTCAAATGGATCTCAAATCCCTGTATATACAAAACGAGTTATTCAAGCTACTCGTATACACATAGCATGAAAAGCCACAAATGACAGCATCTTGTCTGCATCTTGCATCTTGTTGTTGATGAAAAAGAAGAAAAAGAAATATGTGACATTCGGCGGCAACTAAAGTATCAAAGGACGTATGCAACAACATTTAAGAAACAGTTCAATATTTGGTAGAAAAGTACTTAAATTTAAAAAAAAAAACAGTAAAACATGTAAAACAGTGCAAAACAGACTAGATGTCGATGATAATCGAAACCGAAGCTGGGAGTTGCAAACGAAAATGATGCAATCCTCTTTTTTATTATGTTTATGTACTTACTGGCCTTAGTTGTCTTACTCCCGATCGAGGGTAGAGCCCCAAACTGATGTTTTAAAGGGCCTTCTTCATTTTACATCTCCACTTACGTATGATTTTACAGTTTATGGTGTAAAAACACATATACTAGAGATTTTATCGAATGTACGAGAATACACATTCAACTTCTTATTTTCCCAGAGGCAATACCAAAAACAACACAACACACCATGAATCATCCGTGAACAAAAAAAATGAAACAACAACAAGCGCCGCGGAAAAGTCAGCGCATTTTCCGGCGCTAATTTTAATCCAACCCACCACCAGCGTCTGCCACCGTTCGCGGTCGGGGCACAATTTATGATCTCTTCATCGCTGCCACAACAACGCATAACTCTCCGGACCAGCCAGCCTGCGTGCACCAGCACCACCGCACGCAGGAAGGTCACGGTGACGCACCGCGCGTTGGTGAAAGAACTTTCACGCTAAATTAAATTTCTCCCCTCAGCACGGGCGGGAGCGGTCCACCGGAGTCGAGGTCGGTCGGTTCGCGATGAAAATTATGTTGAAAAAATGGAAAATTATGTTAAAAGTAGCTGCCGGTGGCAATGAGAACAGCGCGTGGGCAGAATCGGTGGCTGGCCCCGAAATCCCGGAACCGAAATGCGCCCACAATCTCGGATGCGCCATCTCAGTAGGCCAGCTGGGTGGTGTTTGTGTGCGTGTAGCCCCCACGGTGTGGCATGCCGACCTGCGATCGATCATACCCGCACGATGATTGCACCCGTAGCGGAAGCGCGGCCACATTAACATCGGCCGACTTTTGTGCTTCTCCGTGGCTCGCACGAACGCGGGCACACCTGGATTAAGGAAGGGAACGGCCTTACGCCAGCGAAGGGCTGGAAGATCTTCTTAAAAATAAAATTCAATTGCTCCGTTCCGTTACGCCCGCGGCTCAGAACGCTTCCTGGTGGTGGTGGGCTTGGATGGGGGATCGTTTTCGACGAATCGACCGGAAGTTGCGCAAGACTGCACTGCATCTCCAGCGATCTCTGGAGTACCTCGCTTCAAGAACTGGGTTAGTGGGCAAGGAAATGATACCTCCATCACCACCACCACCAAGACCACGAGCGCAGTTGAGGAAATCAATCAAAATCAAGTGCCTGAGGCATGATCCCAAGATCCCAGACCTACGTGGAATGTTTGGCTGGAAAATCGAGTCGAGGCCTACAGAACGAGAACGATTTGCATACCATTTTCCCTAACCACCTCATGCAATATCTTGCGATTTGGAACCCCCACGTGTAAATGTTGGCTAAAGTGCTAGAAATGGAGCGGAATTCCTCGCGGTTGATATTCAATAAATTTCCATTTAATACATAATTCAGCCCACACGCACGCACACATCGGCAGACATCAGCACGCCCGAAGACATTGCACTGCCGTTATGGGAGCGCTGCAGCTAGATCAAAGCAAATCCAAATCACGATCACATCAAAACGCTCGCTTCGCAATGCTCCACACACAGAGACCGCTTATCTGCGGTCACCACGGACGGATGTGATCGAATCGGACAAATCTGCATGCCATCTGGCTGCGGTTGGCACGCTGGCAGCCATTGGCATCCATTATGCAAGCCGTACGTGGCGTAATTGCATCGCTCGGTATTTGCGGTGCGGCACAAGGACCTTTGGAACTGGAGTGAGCGTCGCTAGAATCTCGCCGAGATGCCGAGCAAGTGTGTCGGGGCGGTTTGTGGCGGCTGGTGGTATGGATTAGTTTGCATATATAGGCAATTTAAATTGTTGCCCGCTGTCGCCCCTCACCGAGCCACTTCCTTCCGTTACCGAAACGAATCCCGATCGACAGAACTGGCAACGGGTTTGCGCTGGGTGCGTCGGGCAGGGCTTTCAACTTCAATTTGACAGATTTCTTTATATTTTTTTTAAAAATTTTAACACAAGTTTTTGGAAATTTTCTTATGTTTTTTGTAACTGTTTCATCGTGTATTGACAACATATAATATTTTTTATCATCAGGCTACTACAAATTTATTACAAATATATAGTTTTATTGAAATATTTCCTAAAGTTTTTCTTTGAAATATTTCAAATAACTCTTGCTTGCTTGATTGATTTTGTTCTTGAATAAAAAACATAATCGAGCTGTGATATTCAATGTAATATATAAAAATTAAGATGTATTATTGATTATTGATAGATTGATCAATAATATTAGATATTATTGATAGAACAACTGTTTTGACAAATTCAAATTGAAATGCTTCTAAATACTTTTCACTGTAAAATGTATATAATCAAAATATAAACATAGGTTCACGTAATAAGAAACTAATCAGGTAAAATTGATTTCTTTTGAATAATTAGATATGCATGAAAATAGATTTGAAAATAGAATAGAAAATGTGCCCAGACATATTGGAAAAACTATGAAACAAAATAGAAACGTGAAAATTTTTCAGGAAAATACAAAAAATATGGAGAAATCTCAAATCACTTGAAAACCCCTGTAAAAGGAGTTTAAACATTTAAACATTGTATCGACTTCTGCCGCCACTTTCGCATGATTGGTTTTATCAACCCTGAGCACGCCTGCAGGCGAACTTGCTCATAAACATATCATAAGCATAGTTTATGTTACTGATCTATGCGCTCCCCCGCGGGGTGGTGAAATTCAATTTCGCTTCAAGATTTCTCCGATTTATTGCGCATTTTCTTGGGAAAAAAAACTGTTCTGTAGTGGGATTTTTTTTTTGCAATAATTCAATGTGACAATTATACTTTTGCATTACCATTCGCTCATAAATTTATAAATCAGTTAAAAACAAGTTCTCTTTTCAATGCATCTATCGGCAGTGAGCGAATTATCGTAATTCTTGCTGTAAAGAACTTACCATCATCATGATGCGTTTACGTGCGATTGGAACAGCGGAACCTGTTTCGCTCACAATGTGTTTTTCCTGGCACAGCTCCCATTATCCTCATGGGCATGCTTCAAACACAAAACGGACATTCTTTCCCAGCGCTGCGTAAGCCCCCGCCGTCCAATAAAAGTTTAAATTACTTTCAACTATTTGCACGTTACATCACGATTGCAGCATTTCCGCCCGTGACTGTAATGATGGATGCGGTAGGATAATGATAACGATTACCGGGGCGATAATAGTGGCGTGGAAATCGAGCTCTGCAGAAACGATACGCGCCGCAATCGGACGTGGTGTCTCCTTTTGAGGATTGGAAGCAACAGCACACCGCCACGGCACCGAAATGGACGTTCACCTTCGTTCGCGCCCAGCAGTGAAAGCATTCCACCGCTACGAAAGTGCATCCGTTTCTGGCGTGCGCACGCCCGGGCCAACGCTGTTCTAGCTCGGCTCCATTCCAACCGTGCCGGTGACCGTGAACTAAATAAATGAATGAGAAAACGATTATTCTTGCGTTGCTCATAAACATATCATAAGCATAGTTTATGTTACTGATCTATGCGCTCCCCCGCGGGGTGGTGAAATTCAATTTCGCTCCAAGATTTCTCCGATTTATTGCGCATTTTCTTGGGAAAAAAAACTGTTCTGTAGTGGGATTTTTTTTTTGCAATAATTCAATGTGACAATTATACTTTTGCATTACCATTCGCTCATAAATTTATAAATCAGTTAAAAACAAGTTCTCTTTTCAATGCATCTATCGGCAGTGAGCGAATTATCGTAATTCTTGCTGTAAAGAACTTACCATCATCATGATGCGTTTACGTGCGATTGGAACAGCGGAACCTGTTTCGCTCACAATGTGTTTTTCCTGGCACAGCTCCCATTATCCTCATGGGCATGCTTCAAACACAAAACGGACATTCTTTCCCAGCGCTGCGTAAGCCCCCGCCGTCCAATAAAAGTTTAAATTACTTTCAACTATTTGCACGTTACATCACGATTGCAGCATTTCCGCCCGTGACTGTAATGATGGATGCGGTAGGATAATGATAACGATTACCGGGGCGATAATAGTGGCGTGGAAATCGAGCTCTGCAGAAACGATACGCGCCGCAATCGGACGTGGTGTCTCCTTTTGAGGATTGGAAGCAACAGCACACCGCCACGGCACCGAAATGGACGTTCACCTTCGTTCGCGCCCAGCAGTGAAAGCATTCCACCGCTACGAAAGTGCATCCGTTTCTGGCGTGTGCACGCCCGGGCCAACGCTGTTCTAGCTCGGCTCCATTCCAACCGTGCCGGTGACCGTGAACTAAATAAATGAATGAGAAAACGATTATTCTTGCGAAACGGACGGCCGTGGAGCGAGAGCAGCCGCAGCACGGGGTGAAATGAATAGCGCCATTAGTAGCTCTTTAAATTGCATTTACGCCGCCTGCCCGGGCCGAGATCGTGACATCTGGACTCCTGGCCGGAGCGAAGAGTCGCACTCACTGAAGGTTTCTGCAGAGTAAATTACTTTCGACGCGTCGCGCAACGGCGCAACCTTGACGCGCTGAGGGGTCGCGCAACGCAACCGAGCTTGTTGAGACAAGCACTCCCTGCGTGCTGCGCCCAGACCGCCTCTGTAAAGTCTCGTCCTCCAGCTAATGACGTAATTGCGAATTTTGATTGGTTTCACTTAGCTGCGTGCGGCTTCGAGACAATGGTACCGGAACCAATAATCGTCGGCCACTTTTCATTTCGCTGTCGTCTGTCGTGCACGGCTCGCGCACAGCGCAGTCGGTTTGAGCGGTAATATATTCACTGTCAACAATGGTAGGATGTGGAGGCAAAAGCGGCAGCAGAAAAATAGCGTCCAACCGGACTTCACAGGATGTTGGATCTGGCATTGAGTTGCTTAGTTCCGTAAACTACGTCTACTGTTGGTACTGGTCGGCAATGGTCTTCCTGGTAATTATTTGTTCAAATTTTGTATGTGTCATGTTTTTTTTTCTAGTTTGTTTAAAATACAACCAGGAAGATGTTTTACATTTATGCATTTTTTCTCAAGAGGCTGTTTTTGTTATCAAGGTAATGTGTTTCTACCTGCGCTGGGTCATGTGTTATTTCATGATGAAGCCATCGTCTGTCATGTTTACTCAATTATCAACTAGCATTTGCTTCAATTTAATTAGGCTACATATTGGGCTCACATTTTTTATATTTATTTTTCATAGCATTCACACTATTATCTTTAAGATAAGTACATCGTAACAAGCTAGTTTATTATAAATAGTACAAGAAAAATTAATCGAACAAACATTACATTGATATACGCCACTGTGGTTTTTGGGGCTTGCAAGAAATCGTACTAGTGAGAGAGTGAGATGCAATATGCTATGTCCTCAATGGGGACATTGACCGTCCACAGACCACCTGTCACATGGTTAACAAAAACGCCACACAGCATATAGGATATGGACTAAGTTAAGATGAATAAAATCATAAAATCACTATACAAATTGTACAAAAGGCAACTCACTTTCCTACTCACTTTCCTACTCACTTTCCTACTCACTTTCCTACTCACTTTCCTACACTCACTTTCCGACGCTCACCACAGTGAGTGCGAGGGAAGAGAGCGAGTGCGAGCGAAGCGAGCACGTGTGAGATGGTAGTGCGAGCGAAGCGAGCACAAAATGCAAAGCAAGAAAACCATAGGGTACATATTGTTCGTAACTATGACTACTGCGATGGTAAAGCTGCAAAAAAATTACAAAATTCCTACGCTCATTTTCCTACGTTCACTACTTACGCTCACCACCGTCGTGTGCTCACTATAGGGAGTGCGAGCACGAGTGAGACTTGAAATGGATTTAACTCTCACAGGCCAATATAACCATAGTTGGATCACGTAGCCCTGTAACCGGGCCGTATTAACTAGTAAAATAAAACTACTGAAAATTTCAATGAAAGCATCCTTCAAAATAGCAATGTTAGGTTTGGTGCTAGTAAAATAAGAACGGTATCGCTAAATAATAAAGAAATAAACAACTTCTTTAGTTAAGAACATCCAACAATGTACATGTTTGAATAATTATCGACATTTTCGTTCATGTTTTTTGGGCAACCGGTAATGTTATTGTAAACGAAGAAATTCACAAGAAAAGTCGCAAAACTTTTTCGAAAAGCTTCTGTTATTACTCGACTTCATATCCACAGCTCAAGACATGTTTGCGTAAAAGAGAACAAATAATTGAAGTACTCTATAAAAGAGAGAAGTATTCAATCCATAAACAAGAGAACAAGAAAAAAAACGAACAAGAAACAAAAAAAACATTAAACGTATGGCATGCATAAAGTCTTATATACTTCACATTTAACATAGCTGAATTGAAGCAAAACAACTAAAACTTCGAAAATGGCCAATATAATATACGATACGAGCGTAAAATCAAATCAGTTGGTTTATAGAATTTTAACACTTGTTAAGAATGGAAATGAAATCTAAATAGTCGAAGCTAACCTAGCTAATATACCGTCTTCACACGAATCTATATAAAAGGAGTTAAAATATTGGCGCCCTTTGGTTAAGTGGTGAAGTTAATACAAATTTTAATATTTATGTCTGTGATTTTATCTTCATATTTAGTTAAATTTAGTTCTTCATTTCAATGTATTATTATAATGCATATCTTAAACACTTCATTCTACATACACCGTAGCAAACTCATTCTTATTCATGTGCACGGCCAGCACTCCACAATGTAACACAAACTCACCACAAACACAACGGTTTCGAGCGCAAACTGCCGTAACAACGCACTCGCACAGCACCTTCCCCCATAAGGCACACGCGCAGAGGAAAAACCAAAAAGAAAAACCTATCCCCATTCGTTCGACCCTTTTAGCAGCATAAATCTAGCACAAATTGATCAGGCACTCGCGTTGCGGTGCGTCTAACTTGGCAAACAAAGCATTACAGGGAAGCCCAAAGGGGGAGAAGGAGGGTGAAGGAAAACTCACACACACACACACTCACCATTTTCACACTCATGTGCTCGCCCGTGTGGACATAACCGTACCGTCGTAAATCAAGTTCCACTGTGCCGTCGCGTTTTGCGAAATTGCGTGGAATCGAGCCCTTCGTCCAGCGTGTCGGCGACCACACGGGACACAGGGTGTCCACACCCGTCCCCGAAACGAGGACACCCGCCGTCGCCCGTACTCCCCGTTCCGCCATTGGCAATGCGCGATTTCGATCGCACAAACGCAACGATCACTTTGCGCTTTATCGTCCGCGTTCTGGCGTTAGGAACAGTTATGCCGCGGTTAAACCGGCTCCCCCGGGGCACTGCCAGGAGAAACAGGGCCGTTCCGTTTGTTCGGAGTGTCTGGGTGTCGAACGGCGAGGCGGGCGGTTTCGTCTATTCTACGGTGGCCCCGGCCCGGTGGTTCTACCTGTTACGCAAGTTCGCCGGACTGCGCAAGACGCGCTCATTACGCGACACGACTGACCTAGTGATGCGTTTGTTTTCCCCTCTCTCTTTGGTGCGTCTGCTCTCGGGAAGCAGCAGCAGCAGCTGAAGACGCTAGCTCGTTAGCTGATAGGGGAACGGCGATAAAATTCCACGTGCAGCCGTTCAAGGCGAACGCTCCGTCATTCGGGTGCCTGTTGCGACGGGGTGTTGAGCTGTTTATTTGAGCATTCCGATACGCCTGACCGGACAATCTTGTTTTCCCGGAAAGACTTCAACGCCGGGCGACATTTCCGCGTGTGTGCGCGCGCTAAAAACAGGCGACGAACCTTCGGACGCGCCGCCGGACCCAGACGACCCGACTGACACCGTGACCTTTTTTGGGGACCTTTGTCTCCACCGGTCTGGGGCCGCTTCTAGGTGAGCGCCATGTAACGAGTGCCAAAACGGTGGCTACGGCCTTTTGGTTCTGAAAGGAACAACGGTGGAAGCCACCTCGGGAGGGGAGAGCAAAGCAAAGCAGAGCGTTGTCACGATTTTGGCTTTCCCTTTCGTTAGTTTCATCTCCGGTGTAAGAGAATGCTGAAGGAAAAAAACGCGCCAGTCATGTAACGGAGTAGGGTTGGTTTGTGTTCTCGTTCTCGAGACTCGAGCAGTGTGTAATCGATAAACGCAATTTAGATAAAACGATGTGAACGCTTTCGTTAGCAAATTGTTCGATCCACATACTTCGCGCCTGCGCGATAACAGGCGACCGACAATTATCTAACGCGATCGAGGTTACGAAACGGGAAGCGCGACGGTTTCGTTTAGAGTAGCGAACGAAAAAAAAAACGGCATCGGCTAATGAGTCGGTAAAACTTATTAACGCGCCTCGCGGTCTGGGTCACCAGCCGAAGGGGCCAACGGTTTGCAATTTAAGCGGAATGCCACAAATGGCACCAGCAGACGCGGGAAGCAGTGCTCGCCATTAGCTCATACTTTACGGCTTGGCGACAGCACGAAATCAGGACAAACACGGCCATGCTAAGCCTAATCTCGGCGCGCCGCGGATTCCAGCCGCGCTCCACCATCCTATTGATTTGATTTTGTTTTCCCTGCCTGAATGACAACGCGAACGCAACATACATGCCGTATCCCAGGGGGGGTAAAGAAACGCATTCACACATTAGCTCGCTTTTTCCTCTCGATCCATTTCCGTTCGGCGTACGCGCGCCCGTTTGGTTATCCATCGGAAGGCAATGGTCCGCTACCTGGCCAACCGTAAGCTGCAACAGGTTGCCGAGTACGCGTCACGCGTAATGAAGTGGACGTAATTAAGCACCGATTCCAATCCACCGCGGTCGCTCCCGAGTTAGATAGTGCCGGTTTTTAGCTGTTGTCTGCATGTCTGTTTTTTGTCGCTTGAATACCCGATTACGACCGAAGAGTGGTACCATCGACATCAAGTGTTCGCTCAAGAAGTTTTCAACAGCACCGCGGCAATAAGCCACTGGTCTGGACGAAGACGGCTCGGAGGGCGCCCAATAAAATACTTTCAACACCATCCAGCCTGCACCGAAACGGGACACTTAATCTTTTGCATCCCGTTAGCAAAAGCGAGAGAGAGAGAAAGAGCTGGACTGTGCGAAGATAAACATAAACTACGTTCGATGCAGTCGCCACCCTTTTTCACCTAGAACGGAGCGGAGCCGACGCGGGCGAAGCCGACACGAAGTAAATACGATTTTACGCTCTTTTTTCAATCAAATTTAGTAAAAGTCGTAAACCATAAAATCAAACACGTTTACTTATGATATTGGTTTATTTTAAGTTGAATTAGATGATAGCTTATATTGGCATCGCAAGAAATTAGAATATTTACCTAAAACTTCAGTCAAAATCTGATGGAAATATTACTTTTAAGACATTTTCATAACCGCGGTAAATTCGATTTTACGCTTTTTTCTATCAAATTTAGTAGAAGTCGTAAAACGTTAGATTAAACACATTGATTTATGATATTAGTTTATTTTAAGTCGAATTAGAAGATAGCTTAAAATGGTATCGCAAGAAATTCGAATTTCAAACTTATATTAATTCGTCAATTGCTTATCACTGGTACAGAATTTTACCATTTTACGATTGTATTACTTGTAGAAACTTTGCAATAAAACCAAAAAAGGTTTACAACATTGACATTGAGTTATACTATGAATTCACATCCACATGTGATTCGCACATGCCTCACAGTTTGCTCCATTGTTGTTGGTTTTCCGCACACACACACACACCCGGTGGTTCTACCTGTTACGCAAGTTCGCCGGACTGCGCAAGACGCGCTCATTACGCGACACGACTGACCTAGTGATGCGTTTGTTTTCCCCTCTCTCTTTGGTGCGTCTGCTCTCGGGAAGCAGCAGCAGCAGCTGAAGACGCTAGCTCGTTAGCTGATAGGGGAACGGCGATAAAATTCCACGTGCAGCCGTTCAAGGCGAACGCTCCGTCATTCGGGTGCCTGTTGCGACGGGGTGTTGAGCTGTTTATTTGAGCATTCCGATACGCCTGACCGGACAATCTTGTTTTCCCGAAGTGTGATTAATTTCGGGAAGTCACGCGTTCGATTCTTGTTGTGTTCTTTTTGGTAGAAGAGAAGAATTTGACGCCACGGAACGTTCGGTTGGTGTTTAAAAATTCATATTCCACGAAGACGCATCGACCACTCACTGCACGCTTCAACGCCTCGATTAATAATGTATGATTACTTTGGAGTGGAGAACTCACTCGTGTATCTTATCCTATCATCAAATCTAGTGAAACTCATGGTTCAGTGAGAACCAACCGTATCGATATCGATTATCTAAATCGTTTGTATGAAAAGAGAGCTTCGAATTATAAATTATTTTTAAGAACCTTTAGTGGCTATTCAGAATTTTAAAGAAGCTCGTTCATGTATTGATGGTAGACATATGCGACAACATTATATTAAAATGAAATATCAACTGCATTTGTTGAATGAACTGTACAATGAACTGTACAATAATATAAAAATCCTTTACATTTATTTTAATAAACGTAGTTTACGTTTGTTTTATAGACTAAAAATAGTATTAGTTAACTATAGTAAATAGTTAACTAAGTTGCATTCTCTTTTTCATACTTTTTCATATTGGAAGTGCCATATAAATATGAAGTTATCCTAACAAACCTCTTTACTGACAAATTCATTATTCAACACTTCAACACACTCACTTCATTGAAAAATGATCACAAGTCGTCACCTTCAGGAGACACTTCAAAGGCCGCTTCCGTACGAAACCACTCACCGGCAGGATTAATCTACCGTGCTCCACACGCGCCCATAACCGATTACGCACGGCTAATTTGCGCACTTATTGTTAGTGACGATGATGGAACGAAATTTTCACATTTCGCCGCGTAATGCCTGATGACCGCGAACGCGTTGAACGCTAGACGCCACCGCCGAGAATAAAGCGTGCCGGCGCAATTGAGCGGAGGATGTTTGTTCAATCGCGCTACGCGCTTACTTACGGGTTAGCCGGGCCTATTTTTGCGCTTTTTCCTTTCCTATTCTTTGCTCTCTTTTTCCATTGATAGAATATGATTTGGATTTTCCTTATTTTTTATTCAATTTCATTATAGTTAGTTTTTTCGTTATTAATATAAGAGAAGGTTCAGCCAATCGCTTATAAAGATGAAGAGACTTCCGCTGATTAAATGACATATTGATGGAATAAAACAAACATGAGCATGGCATGCTTGAAAAATTCATGAAATGTATTCAAGTAATTTTAGTAATTTTCAAAATAATAAAAAAATTAAACGTAAAATAATGTATTTATAGATTGCAAAAATTGCTTTAAAAAACTGTAAGAAATAACGGTCGCTCCCGAGTTAGATAGTGCCGGTTTTTAGCTGTTGTCTGCATGTCTGTTTTTTGTCGCTTGAATACCCGATTACGTTTTTTTTTTTATTGAACTCGCTGTGAACCATCTCGATGGGTGCGACGCGATTCTATTTCCCTCCAGTTGCGCCGGCAAAACGACACAGAACGAAGCGCGGAGGTAAAACATACCGGAAGGCAGCAGCAGCAGAACCTTGTATCTCGTTAAAACGGTGCTCCGATCCGGAATCGTTTAACAAGCAAACGAAAGACTTCAACGCCGGGCGACATTTCCGCGTGTGTGCGCGCGCTAAAAACAGGCGACGAACCTTCGGACGCGCCGCCGGGCCCAGACGACCCGACTGACACCGTGACCTTTTTTGGGGACCTTTGTCTCCGCCGGTCTGGGGCCGCTTCTAGGTGAGCGCCATGTAACGAGTGCCAAAACGATGGCTACGGGCTTTTGGTTCTGAAAGGAACAACGGTGGAAGTCATCTCGGGAGGGGAGAGCAAAGCAAAGCAGAGCGTTGTCACGATTTTGGCTTTCCCTTTCGTTAGTTTCATCTCCGGTGTAAGAGAATGCTGGAGGAAAAAAAAACGCGCCAGTCATGTAACGGAGTAGGGTTGGTTTGTGTTCTCGTTCTCGAGACTCGAGCAGTGTGTAATCGATAAAGAAGAATGGTCAGAAAGCTGTTACTACGATTTAGACATTAGTATTAGTATTGTAATATTGTTAGTATTGTATTTATATTAACTTAATAATATCGATAAACTACTCCAATTAAAATACTGAATTTAGATTACTTAAATGAGTGGCAAATCGTCTTAATATATAAAAATATAAGAAATTAAAGTCAATTTTTTAATATTCTTCCCAAATACATAGAATATGACATGAACGACATATTACAAAGGTTGTCTTTTTAAAAGTTTTCAAGAAACCTTAAAATTTGTTCCTATTTATGTTTATATTTTAAATGGTAGAACAAAATTATAATAACGGTAGAACGAGTTATAATAACGATAAAAGTTTATAAACAATCGATTGATCACAAATTATTCTTACATACAAATATTTCTATTCAAAT
>KZ072186.1:40572-70572 GCA_002091845.1 Anopheles cracens
CGAATACAAAGTTGTGGAAATTTGGATTATCCTGAAGCCAATTTTCACATTAGACCCTAAATAGGATACAAATGAGCAAATGGTTATAATTGTTATTTCCTGATATAGTTTATGAACATTTAATCTACATTATGTGTAAAAAAAGAGTAGAATCAATTTGTGATTCTATCCTTTTCGTTTAGCTTTTATGAACCTGTTAGCACTTGGTGTTGGATTTAAAATTATGGACAGGTTCCTTTCCACTTTTTTTCAAATTTCGACTTTTCTGGAAGTAGACTCTTCTTAAACTCTTTTATGAAGATTGCACAAGACTGTTTTTACAAAACTTTTGAAGGCCGAATATTGAACCGTTGTGTTCTGCACATTATGGCCGACAATGTAGACCAAATTGGAATTCTAATGGATATTTTTTGTCTGAATGTTATTGGAGATGGGAAGAACTTTCCTAAACGAACCGAACAGCGAATTGACTTCCTCCAAAACCGTCGACTCAACGAAAACTTCTTTCAAGTTTCGTTTCGTGCCCAGGGGTGGTGTACCATCACCACCTGTACGACCCCTTTGCCTTCCACGAGGTGGACTTGACACTGTCAAGTCAGCATATTTATTTACTGTAAAGGACAGCTGATATCCTCGCTAAACCCGCGATGTTCATTCCTCACACCCAACGAAAGCGGACTCGCAGAATTATGCACACAACTGAGGGTATAGAAAATGGGCAGCAGCGATGAAAAAACAACCTTTTGGAAGAAAACCCTAGCGGAGGAGGAAATATGAATCACAAATAATGGAAACTATGCGCACAAGAAGATAGCACGCTTATGGATTAAGTTTTTGCATACAAATGATGACTCGTTTTCCCCGTTGAGGAAGGCGAACTCAACAGAAGCACAACTTTGGCTCAGTGTCCCCGCCGTACCCGCGTTAGTTCTCCTCATTTCGCGGCGAAAAAATCACGTCCAACGTTAAGGCTAATACGATAGTTAAATGGAAGGAAAAACGAAACTGGCACGATGTTAAACAATACACCCACTTGGGTGGGTGGGTGCACGTGTATCGATTTCATAAACGCTTCAAAAAGCCGACCGGGGATGGACGGTCATGAAGGCAGATTGGAAACTTAATCCATAAGCGTGCTATCTTCTTGTGCGCATAGTTTCCATTATTTGTGATTCATATTTCCTCCTCCGCTAGGGTCTTCTTCCAAAAGGTTGTTTTTTCATCGCTGCTGCCCATTTTCTATATCCTCAGTTGTGTGCATAATTCTGCGAGTCCGCTTTCGTTGGGTGTGTGGAATGAACATCGCGGGCTTAGCGAGGATATCAGCTGTCCTTTACAGTAAATAAATATGCTGACTTGCCAGTGTCAAGTCCTCCTCGTGGAAGGCAAAGTGGTCGTACAGGTGGTGATGGTACACCACCCCTGGACACGAAACGAAACTTGAAAGAAGTTTTCGTTGAGTCGACGGTTTTGGAGGAAGTCAATTCGCTGTTCGGTTCGTTTAGGAAAGTTCCTCCCATCTCCAATAACATTCAGACAAAAAATATCCATTAGAATTCCAATTTGGTCTACATTGTCGGCCATAATGTGCAGATCACAACGGTTCAATATTCGGCCTTCAAAAGTTTTGTAAAAACAGTCTTGTGCAATCTTCATAAAAGAGTTTAAGAAGAGTCTACTTCCAGAAAAGTCGAAGTTTGAAAAAAAGTTTAAAGGAACCTGTCCATAATTTTAAATCCAACACCAAGTGCTCATAAAATCTAAACGAAAAGGATAGAATCACAAACTGATTCGACTCTTGTTTTACATCATCATGTTACACATCATCATGTACATTAAATGTTAATAAACTATATCCCTAAACAGGAAATGACAATTATAACCATTTGCTAATTTTGGGTCTAATGTGAAAATTGGCTTCAGGATAATCCAAATTTCCACAACTTTGTATTCGGCAGAAGGCTCTGTCTCTCTCCCTCTCCCTCTCTTTCTCTCTTGTTCACTATTAAACCTGCTGCATTCCACAAAACCCTCCATGAACCACACGAACTAAACCGCACGCACCACGTTGATGCATCATCATCACGCGGCGACCCATGCTGGTGTTTAAAATATAAAACCCCGTTATTATATAGCGACCAGCACCACCACCACCACCAGGTTGACCCGATTGCCCGCGCGGGATGATTCATCCAATAGCACACCCCTCCCGACGACGACTCACACTCACCCAGTTCCTCCACCCAAAGTGCTCGGCTCCAAAACGCATCGCGTATGGCGAAAGGCGGGGCAAGCACGAAGAAGAAGAAAAAAATCGCATGCAAGTATGCGTCATCCTACTTTGAATAATTTGCCTAACACATGTGCTGCGGCGTGTCACCCAAACGGCGGCGGCCTTGGATACTCTTACCGCCTTTCTTTCCTGTCCCGCCTTGCTGCGTCCGTCGTCATCACCTTCACACCATATCAGCATGCACGTGACAGCCTTAAACTGAGACCCAGGGAACTGGCAAGGATCAGTCTTCCAGTTTTTCGCACACATACACACGCGCGCATTGCGTCACAAGGCGGTTTCCTCCAGACGGCGGGAGGACGGCCTTTTCGTCAGAGTTGCTCCAGGAGGAGAAAAAAAAGACATCCAGCTGACATAAGCTGCCGAAACCAAGCGATTCATTCCACCGGAATGCTCCCTACCACCCGGCGACCTAGTCCCGACCTTGAGACGCACGAGGGAAGCCATTGAAGCTAATTCTACTCTCCGTGTTGTGCTCTGCCCGTGGTTCGGTAGTTTGCAAGTGATTAATGGAACTTCCGAACCTGCGAGTCAGCTGAGGATCATCTATTCTATCGTCAGCGGTTGCGAACAAGCGCGCGCGTGTGTGTGTGTCGGGTGGTCACGGGCTGTTATTGTGCGCCAACAGCCTTCTAATCCTCCCACTCCCAAAACCCCCAACAAAGCAAAACCGAGTCATCAGAGGACCCGGACTAACCAAACTCTCATTAGGCGGTGTGTTATCTACGTTCGATAGCCAAAAAACTAGCTCCTCTTTCTCTCGGGCACGGAAGCCGGCTTTCTCTATCTCGCGGACGTCCGATTCACGGGGATCCACTCACTCTTTCGGGTCTTCCGGCGCGGATCGCTCATCCGGTGAAAATCCTCCGCATTGAGCATTGTTAGATTATGACATTTTATGTCATCCTTTTGCAAACCGGTAGCCTCGTGGTTTCTTTCCGAGCAGGCTCACCGTATCTCCGTGTCAACCCTCAAAAGCGGGGGCGTCCCAAAGGCTCTAAGCAGCGTCTCTAAGGCTTTGATCAAACCATCGTTTGCCATCTGTTGATCTGGTTACGGGTGACTTTTTGCCAACCGTTCCATTCTTTGCCTGCGGCCTGACAACATTACGCATTAATATATTTCAAATCGATTAAGTCTCGCCGCTGCGTGGCCCAATTGTGCGAACGGGCGGGTGTCGGGCGAGAGTGGGTGTAGCGTTTTGCGTAATTTAATCGAAATACATTCTAACTGAGGAGGGAGATCGTTAAACGGCAACCGACCACCGGCAACAACGAGCGAACACACCCGCCTTTTTTATATTCCTCCAGTGCTCTGTTTACACTGCATTAACGTCACGGCCAGCAGCAGTCCCGGGACGGTGCTCGAAACGATCCGAACGAATATATTTCATTAGCTGATAGGGGAAAAGGGAGTTATCAAGTTTGTTTCATCTACGTACATTTATTTTTATTTATTTACTTAAACACATTTACACATCTCCTCTTCTCGTGTGAAGGACTGTCTTCGGTGCACGGTATCATGTATATTACTCTTTCTAAAATTAAATCGCAAGTTTGTGTGGCTTTTTTTGCCGGGTCAGCAGGGTTAGCTAACCTCACCGGAAAGTTACACGCAGCCGGTCCGTTTCTTTCGTTCCAAAATGGGGGTACGTTGCGAGAAATAACGGCCTTGGGTTGACAGTAACCGACATCGCATGTAAAAGTCCAATGAATACGCCTGATTTATGGATCGGCCCGTCTAGACATGACGAAGCGGAAGATCCTTGGGCCGCTGGAGTGGTCCTTGTGCCGTGTAATGGTTTGGATGATACAGATTTCCAACAATTATACACTCTGCTTTGTTTGGAGCTTTAAAAGACGACTATTGTACAAAACTTTGATTGATATTTTATTTATACTTCTAGAACTAGTCTGATCTTGTATCGTATGTTATGTACGTGAAACTTAACACTTCATTTCAATAGCTGTTCTCTCATGTACGAGGCACACAAGCTCTGGATGGAGTTATTAATTCGCACGATTGGAACGAATGTATGGAAGATTCTGTTTTTTTTTCTCGCCTAATGTTTCCATCAGCCCAACTGAACCATCCCCGAGGGGGGAATACAGGGAGGTGGGTTTCGAAAAGTTTGCAACACGGCGCAAAATTAGCGAGAATTCTGCAGACCACCCCACCGAGCCGATGAGCTGTTTACATTTGTTTTCGGTCGTAAATAAACAGTGCAAACCTCGAGACGACGGTGCTGGACGGGGGATGGAGATGGCATCGAATTTTGATTGGACTGTGTGGCGGGTCGAAACACGAACGCAAGCAATTCACTCAGTTTTCTGCCGGTTCCGAAGGCGGCCTGTTCTCCTCGCATAGTGGGTTAATTAAACGAGGCACGTACGCTGAAAAATGATCTGTTTCGATATGTGTGCCCGGTGTTGCCTTCTTGGTGGTGGCGCTGTAATTCACTTTTTCCGACTTGTTTCCAGTGTTTTACACTTCCTATCGATCGTGTTGAGTTGCTGTACAGAAGGTTGATGGAAAACTGGCTAGAATCAGCAACGAAAAATCGATCGGCGATGAGTGACATCACGTCAGAATAATCCGATTTTCTTAATCCATCCTTGGAATCGGTCATTGACGAAGAAATGGATGTGTTTCTGTCTAACATGGATGACAAACTTTAACGTTATACGCCGTCAACTGTCAACGTTGAGCGAATGATAGGACATCATACAGTGCGTCGCATAACTATAAGACTAGGGTTTTTTTTTCAGAATAAATCGAACCTAAATACTTCTTTGTTTTTACTCCTGGGAGTCGACATAACTACAACCTATCGCTCCATAACGCCCATCGTGCAGTTGTTTGTTTCCCCGGTGTGTCGTCGGCACCCTACGCAGCTCATCTGCATGTCTGCCTCGCGTCGTACGCCTATGATGACGCACGATAGAGAGAGGATGCGTTTTTGCGCGGCTTCACGGTGCTCCATACAGCGATTGTGCCGGCCCGTTCCCTGACGAGGAGAAGCAACGTTCTTCTCCATTAATGTATGGCGCGCGCTAAGAATTGCTGCTTCCTCGTTCGCACTGACCGCAAACCGTTCTTCTGCTGCTGCGAGCAAAGTGCACTGACCAGCGATGTTTGGAGGAGGCGTGGAAACTTACCGGGCGGAAACCGACCAAGGAATTCCGACAGACAGCGAGCGAGCTGGAGATAAATGGCAAGAGCGCGCGCCTACACGAGCACGCGTTGTTTGCATTCTACTCTTGCTGTGGAGGGGGAGAAAAAAACCCGGAACAAGTTGCTATCTTTTTGCATGGGTTCGTTGTTGCTTCCGGAAGGTTTGTTGTTGTTGTTTTTTGGCCGTACGAAAGGGCCGAATGTTTTGTAAATGTGATTTTATAATTTAATTGCGTTTGGCGACGGTTACATGAAATCATTTAAATTATTAAAGTAGCATCGACATATCTCACTCCATCTCCAACGTATTTGAGCACACGTGGGCAAACTGAAGGTAGCGCCCCGGGGGCCATCTTCGAAAGAGGACGCTAATGCACCGGCCATGTTATCATAATGGTATTTGCACGGCCTCTTTTTGCACTCACATTTGAAATGTGTTTTGTCGGAACAATATTTAACGAAAATAAGTCGCCGCTCGTGCATGTACGTGTTTAATCGCTTGCAGAAGCAATCTATGTTCGCGTTTTTTTTTTGCACAAACTTTGTTTTTCTTTAAACAACGTTTGAAACAGATGGTTTTTTTTTCTGCCCACATTTCTTCATGCCTCACATTCCAGATGACGTATTGTCGTGTGTACTACAAGAAAACGCCATACGCGTGTCGATATTTAATTAAATGACAGGCAGCTCCAGTTAAAACTGTCTTCACCATTATTAGCACCGTGCATGTGTGCGTGTTTGCTTTGCAAATGTGAAGGCTGCTTCAGCTCGATAGGGGACAGTTTAAATTTTGAACTTTTTGAACTGAACGGAGATTGTGCTTTTCGACTTTGCTGTAGATTTTAAACTAGAAGGAAGGTCAACAGTAGTGCAAACAAAAGTTGGCCCCGCGCTGGTTGTATTTGCGCCGTGCTCTCTTGTACTCTTGTGCCAGATAAACAGCGGAGCGGTTGTTGTGCCGGACCAGCTTAATGAGATTTGTATTTGCTCACGGATTTTCGCAAACTGAGACGTATTACGAGCACTTCATATCTTATTAGCTGGTTGTTGTGGTAGAGCTCACATTTTAGTTTTTCACCCTAATCTTCCTTTCCTTCTACTATTATCTCTACAGCCTTGTGGGCAAATGACTGCCATCTGTGGTTTTCCTTGGCATGGATAGTCAGTTCACTAATCTTGAATATTTTCTATGTCTGTACAAAATGAATAACCTTTAAAAATGCCATGCTAAAACGCAAAAAATGAAGGACCTATTCCAATGTTTCCTCCAACGACTTGTATGTCTGGGTCATTTGATATATAATATTTGTTTAAAACAAGCCTTATTTATTAAGCAGGTACCAAAAAACCCACTAAGCGATCAAGTTCAATATTTTTTTGAATTAATTCAAATTCTAGACGCATTAAAACTGGCAACAATGTTTGGCCAATTAAAGGCACAGTTTATGATCATCCTACATTACATAAATATTAATGAATCCTCCCCGACTGCTGTTTGAATACGCTGATTGATGTATTGTAATTAATTTTACACTCTTAAACGCTCTCCGCTTTGGCTAGCTAGTGCCTTTCGGCTCCATTTTCCATCTCCTTAGCAACATCCCGCCAGAGTGCAGCGGCGGGCTGCTACAACTGCTAAATAATCAACCTGCTTTCAGTCTGTGGTTTCCTCAAACCATGTGTGAAAATGCAATCAAGCCTTTCCAACTTTCCCGACCTAATCTCCTGCAGCGTTACTTCTGGTTGGTTGGTAGGAAAAGGGGTGGAGAGAAGGGGAGAGAAGAAAAAAACTGCACTCACACCCAAGAGCAAGAGGAGCCACCCCCACCTACCATCGTCTCGCCGCTTCCCGTTTCCCTTTGGACTCTCCGGTGCATGGTGCCAAAATTGGACGGTGAATCAAGAGCATCACAAACCGCGCTGAGCACGCAGCAAAACACGGGGTGGAAACGGGGAGAAATGCATTGGGTGGAAAATTTCTCCGGCCAAACATTACATCTCGAACGCACCGGTGCTGGTGGGAAAGAGCGAGCGCACCAGCCGTCGTTTCATTTCTCCATGAAACCCGCTGGAAGTGTCGTCGTGCCCCCTGTGGGGAAAAGTGAACGTTTGTCGTGTTTCCTCCAACTGCAGCTCGGTTAAAGTGATGGGCCGCCTGATGGGCTTTCACGGTATTCTCCGATTTTGATTTTCGGCATGGACAGGAGGGCGACCCACCCTATGGGAGGGGGTTGCACGTGAACCTGTGCAGGGCCCAAATGCACCGCTTCTTTACTTTTCTGGCACGAGCACTCGAACTAATTATGATAATGGTTTTGGCTTGCTGTGGCTTGCCGGAGAAAATTAGCAAAACATATGTTACCAGGAGTGTTGGAAAATTAGTGTTAATATTGTTTTAGCCGCGAGAGAGAGAGAGAGATGTGATGTTTGAATTTTCCTTTCAACTGATGATACTGATCAATTGTTAATGCAAATACCTAAATATTCTAACCAACCATGCGTAATAGTGATCCATCTTGCCTGCCTCACGTACACAGAGCTAGAAACAATTTTTAAATCATTTTACGACATGTGTTTTGCCAACGGTTTTAGCAAACCCAACCCCCAGCTCGTGGCCTTGTTGTCCTTGGTTCGTAAGCCCGAGTCAACCGCCTCCAGACTAAGTGCTGAACGAAAGCGCCGACGACTGTGAAACCGATAGCTCTCCATAATTCTTTCGCTCGCAGGACACACAGGAGGGGCCACGATGAAGGTAGATAGAAATGATGGAAAAGTTGTGTGCCCCTGGCTGCCCGGTCGGTAGTAGCATCTACGCCACTCGTTTTAGCATCCGCCTCTCCAAGATTGGACCACACGTGTTAGACAACAACTCAAATCACACCCCGTACAACGCAAACCGCACTCGGTCGCGCCCCTCCTGGCTGCTGGCGCTACTGGCGGACGTGATGTATAGTATTGGGGTTTGTTTTTTTTTTGTTTGCAACGACTAGCGCGCGAGGTTTCGGGTCGTTAGGTCCCGGGAGTGTATTGATGAACCGAAATCAACGCGCGAGACACACAGCCAGTTGGGCGCTGGTCCTCCCAGCGTGCGGCGAGCGAGTGCTTCTACTTAATCACACAATTAAGCTGTCATATTTTATCAATTAGCTGATGCCACACACCACCACACTTGGCCCCGAAATAGTGCGCTGTGTTCGGCCGGTGGCCCAGGTCCATCATCATCTCCCGTGTCTTGACCGTGTCTTTCAGCAGCAGCAGCAGCAGCGCACGTTCATGGAGTGCCTTGCGTGTGAAAGATTGGCGTTTAGTATATCCAAAAATATCCATAACTAATGACGGAACCATTGGCGAGCGTCGTAAGCATCATTATGTGTGGTGCATCTCGGGTTTGCTACACGTAACCAGAGTTTAGCCAATGCATTCTTCGGTAGGATATGCCAGTTTTGTTTGGTTGAAATCCACTTCATTATTTTGTCGATTTGTCCAATGTCCTAATCGATATAATAGGAGCTATAATTACATTTTAATTCATTGCGATTTTTAGCCAAACAAAGACGGAATGCATCGCTGTATCCTTGGTAGAGAGGCGACATCTCTTGTTAGGTGATGGTACTAAAGCATATTCATGTTTTTTCGCGATTTTCACACCATTGTAGCTGATCTTCCTGAACACTTTAAGTCTTTCAAACTTTGCCAGTGCCAACAAATACGAATGATAAAAAAATATCCATGTTAATATTATTCATGTCCAATTTTGAGATGTTTTGTGACAAATTTCGAAATATCCTCTATTTTTAACTAAGTTCCTTATTAACGAACCTCCAAACTTTCAACGTTCAACGTGTGGAATGCTGCAAGCCAAGCTGTGCCTTTGCATATGCCACCTGCTTCCAAGCGTGTTCCGCCAAGCGTGTTCCGCTTATGCGAAATCGTTCGAACGCTGCTTTTTGACGCACTCATTTCCGTTGCATGATTTATCTCGCGTGTGTGTAGCGTGTGTCGCCTGCTATCGTCGACGTAGCTCCAACGCGTGCAGACGTAGCTCCAAAACATTTTCCTATCCTTTTTTCCTCCTCCCGGGAGCATGAAGACGGCAGGAACAAGAGCAAAAAAAAACACACAAAATATGTGAACCATTGCCAAAATTATCTTTGACACTTTCCCTTTGGAAAGTCTGCCTCCTTGGCGCGGCTGCTGCCCGCTGGTGGTGCTGGTGCTTTCGCGTTCGATCGGTGGTGGATGACCCGCCGGCCAATCGATTGTTCCCCGTCCTTTCCAAATGCATTTCAAATCGCCCGACCGACCGTCCGCTGCAATGCCTTTCGGTTTCGATTCGGGAAACGGGTAGCAATCACAGTGTGTGTGAAGACAACTACTGGCAGTAGTCTTTTCCCTGCATAATCATTCTCAATCTGCTCTCGAATGAGATTCTGCTTGGTACTGCAGTGTAATCTGCAGCGATTGCACAAACTATGTCACCACTTTGTACAGGAATCGATTTATGGCAGTGACTGCAGCTTATCGATGTTTCTTCACTGGAAGAAACGATCTCTGCGCTTGGAACGTTGTTGTTTCCATGGCTTATATGAGTCTTTTCGTGCTCCTCCGTCTCTTTCGGAGTTTGGAATGAAGTCACGTAGAAACTACGGTTCGAAGTTGTTGAGCTAAAAATTTACACAATTAGTTTTGCATACGTATAATATCTACGTTTGAATTATATAAATTTTCTAATGCATTCATGCCGAACCTGTCTCTGCCCAAGCTACAATTATTCCTCAAAATCTTGAGCAAGAACTTCATCAAGAACATTCGCAACAAACATTTCAAGACGCTAGTTGTTCTTATAACATGTTTAGGTTAGAGAATAAAATGTTCAAGAAATGTAATCGCTTGTAGAACAAATATTTTATGTAGTTTTTTTTTAAACTTCGTTTTAGTTTCGCATGCATAGCATTTATTTCAGACATTTATTTTTAGCCAGCTACTAATCATATCAAACTTTTGATATGTTAATAAAAGTGTGTCGTTGTACGCCTTGCACATAAGCGATCTTGCTGCTTGAAAAACGCAGGTGCAGGAACCTCTTATATAGTCCAATTTTGCGAAAGGCAAATTTCAACGGTTGATAGATTCTGTTTTGTCGCGCGTTGTTTTTTGTCTTCTACTGTAACTATGTCATGACTCCTCGTTTCGAGCTGCCATATTCGAGAAGATTTTACCTTTTGGCGAAGGGTGAAACACGCCTGGCTCCATATGTTGGTTGGCCTTTTTGGCTCCCAGTGAAGCTTTTTTTTGTTGTGTTTCGCTGATTCATTGCCTAACGTTTCCGGTGAATGTGGGTCTGTTGATTTTTTTTGTTATCGTTCTACCGTACCGACTTGAAGCTGTGTGCTTCCCGTGACTGCGTTTCCACCTCCAGTGCTGCAAGTTGTGCGAATGAGAACACACGCGTCCAATTAGCTCATAAATTAAAGCATTAATTGTCACATCCTTTGCTACGGCGAAATGTGTGTGCAACTTTAGTATCGTAAAGCTGTATAACAAATGAAACGTTGCCAATGTGCTGCGACGTGATCAACGTGAGAGAGAACTATTTCCGGTTGCGTTCGTTAGTGTGCACCGTGTGGAGTTCGTATCCATTTTTGGATGCGTTCAGCAGCATGCGTTGGCATGTTTATGAACCGAAGCGCTCTATTTGCTTATTTGCTTCGTTAAAATAGAAGTGTGTTTCATAAGCAGTAAGCAATGGTATCTGCTTTTCTCCATAAGCATATGTCACGGTGCCAGTATCATTGCAATCAATAAGATTGTTGAGGAAAATAAATGAAATTAGCAGTAAAGTGGCGTAGCAATCACAGTGTGTGTGAAGACAACTACTGGCAGTAGTCTTTTCCCTGCATAATCATTCTCAATCTGCTCTCGAATGAGATTCTGCTTGGTACTGCAGTGTAATCTGCAGCGATTGCACAAACTATGTCACCACTTTGTACAGGAATCGATTTATGGCAGTGACTGCAGCTTATCGATGTTTCTTCACTGGAAGAAACGATCTCTGCGCTTGGAACGTTGTTGTTTCCATGGCTTATATGAGTCTTTAGTATGTTGCCTACTCTTATGGTCAATCATTCCATTTACTCACTTTGTGCTAACCGTGACACTGCCTTCTGCAGAAGCTGAAGCGGAGCAGAGCAGGGGAGTGATTTATGAACTCGCGAACTATTCGGACTATTTCCTGCTAACACTGGCACTCTATAGTCCAATTTTGCGAAAGGCAAATTTCAACGGTTGATAGATTCTGTTTTGTCGCGCGTTGTTTTTTGTCTTCTACTGTAACTATGTCATGACTCCTCGTTTCGAGCTGCCATATTCGAGAAGATTTTACCTTTCGGCGAAGGGTGAAACACGGCTGGCTCCATATGTTGGTTGGCCTTTTTGGCTCCCAGTGAAGCTTTTTTTTGTTGTGTTTCGCTGATTCATTGCCTAACGTTTCCGGTGAATGTGGGTCTGTTGATTTTTTTTTGTTATCGTTCTACCGTACCGACTTGAAGCTGTGTGCTTCCCGTGACTGCGTTTCCACCTCCAGTGCTGCAAGTTGTGCGAATGAGAACACACGCGTCCAATTAGCTCATAAATTAAAGCATTAATTGTCACATCCTTTGCTACGGCGAAATGTGTGTGCAACTTTAGTATCGTAAAGCTGTATAACAAATGAAACGTTGCCAATGTGCTGCGACGTGATCAACGTGAGAGAGAACTATTTCCGGTTGCGTTCGTTAGTGTGCACCGTGTGGAGTTCGTATCCATTTTTGGATGCGTTCAGCAGCATGCGTTGGCATGTTTATGAACCGAAGCGCTCTATTTGCTTATTTGCTTCGTTAAAATAGAAGTGTGTTTCATAAGCAGTAAGCAATGGTATCTGCTTTTCTCCATAAGCATATGTCACGGTGCCAGTATCATTGCAATCAATAAGATTGTTGAGGAAAATAAATGAAATTAGCAGTAAAGTGGCGTAGCAATCACAGTGTGTGTGAAGACAACTACTGGCAGTAGTCTTTTCCCTGCATAATCATTCTCAATCTGCTCTCGAATGAGATTCTGCTTGGTACTGCAGTGTAATCTGCAGCGATTGCACAAACTATGTCACCACTTTGTACAGGAATCGATTTATGGCAGTGACTGCAGCTTATCGATGTTTCTTCACTGGAAGAAACGATCTCTGCGCTTGGAACGTTGTTGTTTCCATGGCTTATATGAGTCTTTTCGTGCTCCTTCGTCTCTTTCGGAGTTTGGAATGAAGTCACGTAGAAACTACGGTTAGAAGTTGTTGAGCTAAAAATTTACACAATTAGTTTTGCATACGTATAATATCTACGTTTGAATTATATAAATTTTCTAATGCATTCATGCCGAACCTGTCTCTGCCCAAGCTACAATTATTCCTCAAAATCTTGAGCAAGAACTTCATCAAGAACATTCGCAACAAACATTTCAAGACGCTAGTTGTTCTTATAACATGTTTAGGTTAGAGAATAAAATGTTCAAGAAATGTAATCGCTTGTAGAACAAATATTTTATGTAGTTTTTTTTTAAACTTCGTTTTAGTTTCGCATGCATAGCATTTATTTCAGACATTTATTTTTAGCCAGCTACTAATCATATCAAACTTTTGATATGTTAATAAAAGTGTGTCGTTGTACGCCTTGCACATAAGCGATCTTGCTGCTTGAAAAACGCAGGTGCAGGAACCTCTTTCCAATATCCTTACCAGTCGACTAAACAAACACTAAAGCTTTGCCCCAGCAACTATTCTCGGCACACAATGGCAGGTAATTTAGTGGATCACTAAACGTCCCAAAAGATTACTGTGTTATTTGTAATAAACAAATCCATAATTTTGGAATAGCGTGCAGTTTCGGCACGAACCCAACTGGAGCACGGATCGGAATCGGAATAAAGTTCTTACTGCACGGAGAAGTTTGTTCGCGGACAAGCTTTCCGATGGTGCATTAGAAAGCAACAGGACTCCGGATTGCGATTTGTTGTTGGTGCATCGTGTAGCAACAGGAACAACAGCGACCCTTTTTGCGTCGTGGTTCCACCCATTCTAGTTGCAGGGTTTTAAGCCAGCTGCTAGAAAATTCAAAGTTTCTAAAGGTCAAGTTCACGCTCCTTGGTTTGCGGTGGCGTGCTGCATACTGACGTTTCTGGTCCGTCTGTCTGCCGTCGTCGTCGTCGTCGTCATCGTCGTTGTCGGTTTCCGTCTGCGGCACAGGGTCTCTCTCTGTCTTTGCATCGTCATATCACAGCTGTCATCCTCATGTATACGCCATCCGTAGTCTCCTATCTTCGATCAAACAGTTGGCATGTTCTAATTGGATGCGCACGCGCCCTCTCTCCTCTCGTTTCAGGTACTAATTAAAATATCCTCGACACCCGGAGGTCGACCGAATATTTTTCCCCAAGTCGCTTCTGTTCTGCCATGCCGGGTAGTCGTTCCAGTAACAACGAAACCGAGCACAACAGGTCCCCCAGAGAGAGCGGCGAGGATTCGGAGGATGAAAGTGAAATTCTAGAGGAAAGTCCCTGCGGAAGATGGCTGAAACGCAAAGAAGAGGTAGGTGGACTATAGTTGCATATAGCGTTTTTATGTTAAATGGAAATTAGTTCTAAATAACACGTTAACATCTAGTGATGAACTGATCTTCAACCTTTATCCGCTGGTGATATGTCTGAGATGCATGCTTATCTAATCGCATATACGCCTAACAGGTGGAGTTGAAAGCGAAATCCCAAGATCAAGACATTGCGAACCACCGTACCGCAAGAGCGGATAACCGGTCGATCCTCGTCACTCTTCGGTCTTGTTCTTTTCGCTAACTAGTTCTGCGACTCCCATTCATTACATTTTATGTTAACCATACGAAAGAAGGCATCCGCTTGCTGCCTTTAATGGCCGGAGAGCATAGAATGCATGACTCATTCAAAGATTATGAATCACGGAACGTTATTTTGCGAATGTGAGCACATTACACGGAAAGAGATTGAGCCATTTGAAAGGAATGATTGAATTGAGGGTATCTGTAGGATATGCGTGCTTATGGACTCCATCATTTCAAGTAATGCTGCTTTAACTATTCAGACCCCCCGGTGTAGTTTGTGTATGTCCGCATGTCAAGAAGTAATGAATGCTGCTGCTCGGCACGCTTTAAAGGATTAGAAGTACTTATGTTCCGTTTTCGCCACATCAAAGCTGTACCACATGTACCAGGAGGCTTCCTGAAAGGTGCGAATGATGGCGTGTGGTAGACACCTTCGCACCAACACCGAGTCTTTATGAGAGTCTTTTTTTTCTTCTTCGGTTCGAGTGTTAATTTTGCATGAAGTCGTCGTGGTCACAGCGCGTCGCCGCAACACAACACTCGTCGTCCTGCAGACCGCGCTAGAAGGATCCCCAAACGACCGCGCGACCATATAATGATCGTGGTACGGTCGGAAGGCGGTGGCAGCAGAGAGCAGAAGAGGTTCTCCCTGTGCTATTGGTGCTGCATTCGTAGCAGTCACCATGGGAAGACCTTTCTAAAAATAGTAGTCCCAAGTCAGCGTTTAACTCCGCCGTGGAACGATATAGCGAGCGAGTGAGGCGGTATCAGCGGCGGTAGGCTGCGGCGCGTGCAATATGCTATTTGTGATAAGCCTTCCCTCCTCAACCAGAATGTCAGATGATTCATGAAGCTATAGTATTTTTCTCTCTTTGGAATACAGCAATCTGCACAATCTTACTGATACTGATGATGAGTAGGGATTGTTTTATTCACATTTAATACACACTATTTAACTAACACACTGAAATGGTTTTGCGCATTAGTACGCCATTATGTATTTAAAAGTTTGTTATCCTTCCATGCTCGCGGTGCCTCAAGAATCCGGGCTCCAGCATGTCTACACCCGGGCGTAAATAGAGTCTTTCGGTATTGTGGCTGACCTCGACCCACCCGGTTCCAGCTAGCGGCTGCAGCTAGCAACGAGTAAATCCCATACCGAATAAAAAACACAGCAGCTTATTAGCATTTGTGTCTGTTATATAAATAGTCATCTGGTTACTGGTGGCTTTTTCCGTCCGGCCGGTCGGTGGGTTTCTCTGCATATGGACGCAATGCCCCACTGCCTCGAGCAGTGTGCAGCTTGCTGCGCTCGTGTGTTATAATGCAGTGTAGGGACGCCCACGGCAGGGACATGAGACTACTTTTTCGATTCAGCGCACACCCTGGAGCCCTGGAGATAATTATCAGAGCGCGCGTGTGTGTGTATGTGTTGTCGAATGTGTTCTATTGATTTAACCTTGCAGCGCGATAAACGGCGGCTTTTCCTCGGTACAATGTTTCGATTTAATACCCTGTCGCGGCGATTCCTGTGTCTGAAGTGCCATCATGTGTCCTATATTATCTTCCCTATGCTATCGAATACCCGACAGGAGGCAGTTTAATCTCAGATGGTAATAATCTTTACAAAATATCATCCTTCAGGTGGTGAAATGCCTAAGTATGAAATGTAACGAATGCAATATAACCATGTCATATGATTGTATGAAAACCTACTGCTACTGTTACATTCTCTCCGGTAAGAGAAATAGATGGCTGCTCCAAATCGCAACAGACAAAAAAGACGATGAAGTCCCATGTGGTATTATTTCGCATTTTTGCGCCCTCCCCTTGGGGACATAGGCGACACTGATAAAACGCCTACACGTGGTGCTTCGGTGCAACTTCAATGCGTCATATTGGGTGCCTGTTTGTGGATCAAGGTGCTTCTTCTGATCGATGCTTCAGATCACACCAAGGCTGACGAATGTTTTATCGCAATCGCAGATGAAAAAACGCATAAAAATCTCTAGTGCGTGTAACCGGCAAACGATCCGTTGAAAGTTTGATTTATTAATGAGGTTGGAATTTATGTATGCCGTAGATAAATCATTTAAATCATCCTCAATTTGATTGATTGAATAATTATGCAGCAGAGGCGAACAAGCAGCTACTCGACGCTTTATTGATTTTGATTTGCACCTCGTTTTTTTTGTACTACTATGTTGCTTTAAATACATCTAATGTGCTTGTATCCATTTCCTCTACTTACAGGTATGCTTTACACACTTCCACTCCCTCAAGGAAATCGGTTTATTCGCTGTGGAAGGAGGAACGAATTCGTGTAGCTATAAATTATTTCAAAATAATTCGAAAACAGCCATCCTGGCGGGCACGGTATGCAATGAATGTCCAATTGGTGGGGTCGACGTGTGGTGCCCATCACAGCTGACACGAGCAAAGAACTGCTGGCAGAACCACTTCATAAAACTCCAAACATAAAACACCGGCAGACGCGTGTGCACCTCAAGTGGGTGAACCGCTAACCCGTAACCCGAAACCGGGCGGACGGCAAGGGGCACAGAATATAAAACTGCTCGATTGGGTAGTGCCGCCATTGCTTCAATTCCCCAGGAACGGAACTAAAGCAAGCAACGAGTTTGGTAAACTTCCGAGCGGCACTGCTGTTCGCGATCCCACACGACGATCGCGCTGCTGGTAAGCGCTGATGCGCGAAACATAAGCAAGAAGCTGCTAACATAAGCGGTGGCAACCAACGCCGGAGCCGCCGCCGCCGCCGTAAAACATTTTTGAAAGCAAATATCCTCCGAATTCTTTAGAGCTTATTGAAACATTAGGTCCTACGATAGAGCCCTGATATGTTAAGCCCGCGCTTGACATGAGCATTTCCGAATTTACACTGCAATTGTCTGCTGCAAACGCCTGATAGCAGTTAATTTGCACCAACATGCCAACGAACTGTTGTGATTTTACGTCACCCGGGATGTGGTGGCGCACGGTCGGCCCGCTGTTGCAGAGACAAGACAGGCAGCCGCAGCAGATTGATGAAGACATCTGACGACAGCTGCATAAAACATGACCACACGGAGACGATGCACTGCAGCAGATTAGTCCGGTGAAAAGAAAAATCGTGATAAACCCACGTAGAGACAAACTTTTTACGGCGGTTGTGCTAAGAGCGAAAAAAGAACCACAATGTCTGTGATACAGTATTGTTTTCTTTATTTTGTCAAATTTTGCACGAACATCTTGAAAGAGAGAGATAAATCGTACAAAGAGAAGATGCATGGTGCTACTCGTTTTGCAGGGTTGAAAACGATTGGACAAATTTTCAAGGTGCTTCTTCTGATCGATGCTTCAGATCACACCAAGGCTGACGAATGTTTTATCGCAATCGCAGATGAAAAAACGCATAAAAATCCCTAGTGCGTGTAACAGGCAAACGATCCGTTGAAAGTTTGATTTATTAATGAGGTTGGAATTTATGTATGCCGTAGATAAATCATTTAAATCATCCTCAATTTGATTGATTGAATAATTATGCAGCAGAGGCGAACAAGCAGCTACTCGACGCTTTATTGATTTTGATTTGCACCTCGTTTTTTTTGTACTACTATGTTGCTTTAAATACATCTAATGTGCTTGTATCCATTTCCTCTACTTACAGGTATGCTTTACACACTTCCACTCCCTCAAGGAAATCGGTTTATTCGCTGTGGAAGGAGGAACGAATTCGTGTAGCTATAAATTATTTCAAAATAATTCGAAAACAGCCATCCTGGCGGGCACGGTATGCAATGAATGTCCAATTGGTGGGGTCGACGTGTGGTGCCCATCACAGCTGACACGAGCAAAGAACTGCTGGCAGAACCACTTCATAAAACTCCAAACATAAAACACCGGCAGACGCGTGTGCACCTCAAGTGGGTGAACCGCTAACCCGTAACCCGAAACCGGGCGGACGGCAAGGGGCACAGAATATAAAACTGCTCGATTGGGTAGTGCCGCCATTGCTTCAATTCCCCAGGAACGGAACTAAAGCAAGCAACGAGTTTGGTAAACTTCCGAGCGGCACTGCTGTTCGCGATCCCACACGACGATCGCGCTGCTGGTAAGCGCTGATGCGCGAAACATAAGCAAGAAGCTGCTAACATAAGCGGTGGCAACCAACGCCGGAGCCGCCGCCGCCGCCGTCGCCATCGCCGAACTCATGCGTCATTAAACGGGCGAGATTTATTTATATTTGCGAAATATTTTATGCGATTCCTGCGCGCGATGATGCTGTCTTTTGCAGCGCAAGCGGAGAGCGTTTTTTTTTTGTTATATTTTCGTAAACGATTTTAGTGTGTTTACTCCACGCGTTGGGTTTGGCGCGTTGTTTGTGTTGGTGGGGATTTGCCTACGACAAAAACGATTAGGATTGCTCATGACAATACACACCCCTCTATCGTTCGTTAGAAACGCAGAAGACGATACGGCATTGATGAAGCCGCAAATGCATTGGATGGTTTAGGGTTCAGTTAGACCTATATCTTCCTGGTTTCCTTGACGATCGTAGACTGCTGGTCGGTTGCTGCGTACAAACTGCGGTTGGTGTGTGTGAACCACAAGCAGCGGAAACAGCTCTCTGCCTTTGCGTTTGTGCAAATATACCCTCAACATTGTGACACAGACCACAAACACAAAAACTTATATCTCCATTTGCGGTCTTTGGCATAGCCTGAACTAGAAGTTAGGTAGATAAAATCTTCCACTTCTATGAGAAGATTTGAAACATGGCCTCGTAGTCTATCAGATAAGCATCGTTTGTGGCAACAAAACAGTCGAATTGCTTCAGTATATCGTATGTGATCATTAATACTAGTTATGGACACTTCCATTTTCACATCGCCATCGTTAGCCAATTCGACTGAAGTATAATCAAAGCCTACTGTGTCCTTATATGTGGCATAATATGATTCTGAGGGTAGGTTGTGTCGTCCAGCGGCAGTCTACTGATACCCAGTGAGGTAATCGTACAGCTCATCATTACAGCGAACCTTCCACACCTGAGCATCTTCCTCTTCCTTCCAACTGGGCAGATTTGGACAGGTTCGCTACATAGGAAAGTTGCAAACTACTTGGTGGTGGTCCACTTGCTCCCCTTGGTGGTTTGCACGCATGTTGAATTAAAATTTTCGCTAAAAATCACTTGTTCTACAAGAAACCCAAAGAAAGGTGTTGGAACCACTCCAGTTCCTTGGATAAAATCGTGTCGTATGGTTCATGGCGTAGTGTGTGCTGTTGGTGCCATAAAAACTAACCCTTCGGGGCCGGCGCTCGGAAAGCGAAATATGGCTCCTCGTGGTCGTTTTGTTTACGTTTTGCGATGGTGGTGCGCGCCGCGCGTACGTGATAGTATGTGAATGAACGCCCCGTTCACTACTATAATGGGTGGAGATGGGCGCTTGCACAATGCCGCTGGTATACACACACTCGCCGCTGATAAGACGGACCTCTGGTGCGCGTAAAAGACGGAACTGCTGCTGCTGTGCCTACATGGGGAAGCAAATGCAGCACTCTACCACGAGACAAAGAGATACACTTTCGTGATAAGAAGCGCGCATTGATAAGAGAGCAGTGGGGAAAGATGAGAAGACGTTTACAAAATTGTCATGGATCGTTTTGTTGCTAAGGTGTTCGATTGAGGTGCGAGAAGGTGGGAGTTTGATTTCGATACACCTCCACGTTGTTTGTGTTGGTGGGGATTTGCCTACGACAAAAACGATTAGGATTGCTCATGACAATACACACCCCTCTATCGTTCGCTAGAAACGTAGAAGACGATACGGCATTGATGAAGCCGCAAATGCATTGGATGGCTTAGGGTTCAGTTAGACCTATATCTTCCTGGTTTCCTTGACGATCGTAGACTGCTGGTCGGTTGCTGCGTACAAACTGCGGTTGGTGTGTGTGAACCACAAGCAGCGGAAACAGCTCTCTGCCTTTGCGTTTGTGCAAATATACCCTCAACATTGTGACACAGACCACAAACACAAAAACTTATATCTCCATTTGCGGTCTTTGTCATAGCCTGAACTAGAAGTTAGGTAGATAAAATCTTCCACTTCTATGAGAAGATTTGAAACATGGCCTCGTAGTCTATCAGATAAGCATCGTTTGTGGCAACAAAACATTGGAATTGCTTCAGTATATCGTATGTGATCATTAATACTAGTTATGGACACTTCCATTTTCACATCGCCATCGTTAGCCAATTCGACTGAAGTATAATCAAAGCCTACTGTGTCCTTATATGTGGCATAATACGATTCTGAGGGTAGGTTGTGTCGTCCAGCGGCAGTCTACTGATACCCAGTGAGGTAATCGTACAGCTCATCATTACAGCGAACCTTCCACACCTGAGCATCTTCCTCTTCCTTCCAACTGGGCAGATTTGGACAGGTTCGCTACATAGGAAAGTTGCAAACTACTTGGTGGTGGTCCACTTGCTCCCCTTGGTGGTTTGCACGCATGTTGAATTAAAATTTTCGCTAAAAATCACTTGTTCTACAAGAAACCCAAAGAAAGGTGTTGGAACCACTCCAGTTCCTTGGATAAAATCGTGTCGTATGGTTCATGGCGTAGTGTGTGCTGTTGGTGCCATAAAAACTAACCCTTCGGGGCCGGCGCTCGGAAAGCGAAATATGGCTCCTCGTGGTCGTTTTGTTTACGTTTTGCGATGGTGGTGCGCGCCGCGCGTACGTGATAGTATGTGAATGAACGCCCCGTTCACTACTATAATGGGTGGAGATGGGCGCTTGCACAATGCCGCTGGTATACACACACTCGCCGCTGATAAGACGGACCTCTGGTGCGCGTAAAAGACGGAACTGCTGCTGCTGTGCCTACATAGGGAAGCAAATGCAGCACTCTACCAAGAGACAAAGAGATACACTTTCGTGATAAGAAGCGCGCATTGATAAGAGAGCAGTGGGGAAAGATGAGAAGACGTTTGCAAAATTGTCATGGATCGTTTTGTTGCTAAGGTGTTCGATTGAGGTGCGAGAAGGTGGGAGTTTGATTTCGATACACCTCCAGTACGATACATTTGCAAGCAATGCATAGCATATGTAGAACGCAGCGCAAAATGAATCAGAACTCCGTTACCCTAGTTTGAAGGCGACGATAAATGCTACAAAAACTAACCTTCCAAATCTGTCAGCTGTGACCATCAACATTGTGGTGTGGTGGTTGCCCTAATTCTTCCATGCTCCTTCCGTTTGCATCACGATTCTGTGTGTGTGCAGCCCCCAACATGTATTAATTGACGTATATGCTCCAAACAAACGCTTACGCATAAATCCGCCGCCCGGCCCAAAGCCAACGGCTTCGTTTTTTTTTTTGTTCAAGTACAACCTGTTCGGCTCGTGGGTACACGGGGAGAGAGAGAGAGAGAGGACGTCAGCAAACGCGCACGCTTCAAACAACATCAACACGTTATTCCGTTTGTCCTCCTCAAAACGCGCAAAACATTGCAAACCTTGACCCGTCAGTTGCGCTGCTGCTGCTGCTGCTGTTGTAGTCTGTCAAGGAAGCGAATCCGCGCCAAATACGAAACCACACACCGCGACCAAGAGCTCCAAACTTCTCGAACTCCTCGAAACTAGCACGATCGTGGTGAGTGAGCTTATTTGGATCGTTTCTTATGCGCACACGAGAGACACGGTGTGGGTATGCGTGTTTGCGGTTTTTTTTCGGTTGCTCGAAGGGCGTTCTTTGCACTCTCATAACGGTTTATGTAAAGTGAAATAAATCGCGACAGCACAATAGGATAACGAGTGCTCCGCTAGGGGAGGGGGTCAGTAGGAAGGTGTGACAGTGAGGTGGGGGGCCCGACTTGACGAATCTACGCTACCGCCCGAGAAGATGTCAGATATTAGACAGATTGCTATTCTTCGGCGTGATACTACTACGCAGTAGCTAACAGGCGTGTATCAATGCCTAGAGCGAAGACGCGTTGTGTGTCGCCTCTTCGGATATGAATGTCAGTCATCTATGCACCCGGAGATGAATGTGTGTACAGATTGCGTTTTGCTGTATGGTTTTGGTCTGTTTGTATTCTTTGTAGCACCACCGTGTCGTTTGTTGTCTCAGGTAGTGGCCAGAAACGATTCAAGGCACAGTGTAATTAGAGCTGTTTTGTTGACCATTATTATTTTACTTAGCATCGTTTCTTTTATTGTGGTTTATACAATCTGATATGGATTTCTTTTCATTTCTGTTCGTATTTGTCACTTCTTTGCGTGTTATTAAACTTATTATACCACAGTTTATAAAAAAAAATGTTATGGTTAGGGTGTACAATAGCCCACCTCGCTGAACACTGGTGTCTTTGTTTTGTTTATTTATTTTTCCTATTTGGCTACCTTACTTTTATAATTTTCTAATATTTTTTATTATTTTATTATTCATTTTTTATTTTTTTTAAATAGAAATAGCAGTGATGAATATAGTTTCTCGTTATTTCCCATTTTTCGAGAATCATTTACTATTTTTCATTCATTTTTACTTATTCCAATCCCACTGTGCTGTGCTCGGTTTGCTAAATGGAACGGGCGAGATACGCACGTGGGGAACACAAATGACATAAAAAAGTTCATGGCTTATTATCTCGCGAAAACTCAGAGGCATTCATGGGACATTAGGCAGAATTATCGGAGAAGCGCACAGGGAGAGGATTGCTGTGTGCGACACCACCCTCCTAATGCACGGCGCGACGCGATGGTGTTTGGCGCCAATGATTGATGCCGTACAGTTGACACGGGCCAGCAGGGTGGTGTAATCCGCGTACAGCACCCACCCGGTGTCTCGGTGTGTGCGTTTGGCTACATTTCGAGTGGTCATGATTAGTTGTTGGCCTAAATTCAAATAGGAAATGGGCACTTTTTGACGGACACCAAGGGGTTTTCTTTCTAATTTGTATATGATTTGAGAAGAAAAATAAGTCGATTTTGAAATTCGTTTAGAACATCGCTACAGGCATTGCAACAGTAGAACAACGATTCAAATCGAATTCCAATTTCAATCGACTGTTACACAACCCAAGAACTAACAATCCCCCCGAACAACAGAATCAACTTTGCGAGATGATATTGATGCTGGCACGATCTGCCTCCGAAGGGCTGCTGTGTGTTAGCTTATGGGGAGGAAAGACAACCATCAGACATTTTGCGTCTGACCCATCGTCATAATGATTTCTGCTGGGTGCGTGTTAGTGTGTATGTAAATTAGGCCAATTTCACAATCGCACACTTTCGGTTCGGTTTAATGAGAGAGCGGTCAATTAGAATTAATTGCTTTTTAACCCGTCCCGAAAGACGTAATCAAAAAGCGGTTGTAGTAATAAAGTTTGTCACCGATGGTTGACCTTTCCGATGACGAATGCTCTCGCTCTCTATGTTGCCCTTGAAAAAGCGATTCACTTCGTATCACTACCGAGTCCGACGAGTTGCTCCTCTATTTTAAACGCTTCAATGGTACAGATTTATTGGGAATGATGTCAATATACTCGACAATGTGATCCTCTAATGATATTCCTGTTCAGATATGCAACATCTCCTGCAGACGTCCTGCAGAAGGACGTAGCAATGGTAATGTTCAGCCCACCAATCTTTTGTTCTACTACACAAACCGCGCGTTTCAAAAGTTTTTGCAATACATGATGATGGCTAACCTCTCGTCTGGGCGTGTTGTAATCAAATTCAAGGAATTTGAGTTTGTTTTGTTTTCAGTCCAACCTCCGCTTATCATGCGTGTAGTGTGTGTTCGGGGGCGATTGTATTTAACCGTTTCGCATCGTGAAATCCTTATCGCGCGCGCGTTCGGGCTACGGTAACCGGGCGATGAACTTTCGCGTTACGCGTGTGCGAATATAGGCCCACTGGAGCGTTGTGCAAATGATACCATGGACGCCGTGGTGGCACCGTAGGGCACTACTATCGCAATGTTTCTAGATTTTGTTCGCGTAACCCCAACCTAGAACTCGTCACTAAGCATCCTAATTCCTCGACCGCACCATCATGCTAATTAACGCACGCATTACCGAAAACGCGTTTGCGTCGAAACCGGTGAAGCGGTTAATTTGAAATGTTGCGCCTTTCGGGACTTTTTTTGCTGCGTTAATCGCTCACCGTATTGTGCAATCGTAAATTAGCATCAATTTGATATGTTGGTTTGGGTTTCACAGGCAGGCGCGCTGACAAGATATATCAACAGCTTGTAGAAAGGGAGAAGTTGAGTCCGTTTAGTCCACGCCGCCGCCGCCACGCCACTTTAGACTGGACACATTGGCCTCGCAATTAAGTCATTTTCTATGTTTGCTTCGAATCTGTGGTTGAATCATTAGCGCTGCACGGACTTGAACAGCACTCATGGGTAAAAGGATTCCTAGAACCACCCATGTTCGTTGTGCTCTCTCTCTCTCCCTTAAGTGGCCGTGATTTGTTGGAGGTTCGTTGTACGATGTGAGATAAAAAAACACTATGCAGACGTCACATGTCTATCGGTGGTAAAAATTTAATCCATATCGAGACGGAATAAAAGAAAAAAAAACAAAATTATTCCCATACAACGCACCAGTCTCATACCTTACACGTGAAAAGCACTCGGTGCAATTGTGCCAATAAATCAACGGCGCGCGATAAGCGCTCCCAAATGCACACTGTTCCGAATGAGCTGTCAGTTTTCTTGTTCCAACAAGCGGAAATATTCAATAAACAACGCAAAATAGCGTTTGTTAGCGTAAACGTGCGGGTAATTTGGCTGCTCATCCTTCACCAAACACCTTGACACTCGGTGTGTACCCCCAGACAGGAGCCAGGCAAAAAGAAACACCGCGAAAAGGAAAGTTTCCTTTCTTCCGACTGTGTTTATCGCGACCCTCCCCCTACGCTCGCTGTAGTCACGAAGATCGCCGGAATCGTAGATTCCCCGTGAAGGTCGCTACCCGCGTTCTCTCTGATCCTACCAGTGATGACGATGTGGTGGCCCTCCCCCGCAACAAAGCGGAAACTCTGCAGCGCCGCGTTGCGTATGGCGAAGTATCGTGTTACTCTCCTGCTGTGTTTAATCTTCACACGCAACTACATGCACAACCCCGTGCACACATCCCAACCGCATTGGCGCGTAATGGACGCACTGCTAAGTTTTATTTCCGAATTGTTTCTTCCTAAGGTAGAAGGAAATAGAATCCTCGTAGCAGCGCCCGGTGCACAACCCGTACCGTAGTCACGTGCAATCGAAACCCCACCGCACGGCCACGACATTCAAAGTTTGTTTATCATTCGAACGCATCGTACGCCCGCGTTACACCGGAGTTATCTACACCCTTTTCTACACCACTTTCAACAAAACCTAATGTGGCCTGTGGAGGAGGTGTGTGAGAATTTCGTGCGGTGGAATGGTGGGAAGTAGCAGCACCGGCGTTTGTGTAAACACCACGGCGCGCACATCACCGTAACGCACTTTAAAGGTCACGGGCCCTGGTCCCGTGATTAGCGGAGTGGGAGGGCTGTTTCCGGAAGCGAGGCGGAGGATCGCAAAGTTGCACTATTTTGTTGTTTAGTTTTCCGATTGTGAGCAACATCAGGGTTTGGACGTTCGTGCTCTAGGTATGATAGCGGGCGGAAAGCGAACATAGCGACCGATTAGTGAAGGAAAAAAAGGTCAAGGAAGTTCAGAAGTTTTCAATCGAAAAATGAACTTCATCCCGGTTTTGAGCGTGAAAGAACTATACATTTTCCAGGAAGCAGTTTCTCTAGAAGAGCTCTTGCTTTGCTGCTTGCAGATGAATGTTTGGAAAACTAAACTTTAAACCATCTCGGATTGGATTATACGCTGGTCTTCAGCACTGTCCTCATCATTACTCATCTTGTTGTGGTAATTGCGATCTTGTCGGAAGCGTTTTTGGACGAGTTTTGAACAAGAAAATGTTGAATAACTGATGACTTCATGTGCTCTTCATTTTCTTTCGAAGATTGCGTTAAAGTCATTGACAGTCTAAACAGTCATTTCGAAAACATCCGCGAAATGTACAACACAAATCGAAATTCTTAATATTTTATCAGAATCACAAAAGAGCCAAGAAGATTCTTCGGACATATCTCTGTTGTGAAAGAAAGGGTTTGGCACACAGTCTGCAGTGCAGTATATAAGCGGCTCTGCACGGGTTTTTACGTAAGAGACGATCTTACCTCGATAACCTTGTGCCGAAACCATATGTTTGAACGTGTTTATGGCACTGTTTGCCACGAATGCCATACATTCAATAAAGCACGTGGTTTGTTGAATCTATCATTGCACATGTTGTGCATTCCGCCCACTTATCAATCCATCCTCCTTACGAAGGCCATCTTCGTACCTTCGTTTGATCCACATCACCACCGAAAGATGCTGGTGGGGTTTGTTTACACTGGCGCTCTTTCCGTCTCGCTTCCTACCCAAGAAGGGTACCCCATCCACCCACTGATCTCGCTGGTCCACTTCCTGTCCCTCTCCGCCGGAAGGGGGGAGATAATTATTCGGCTCAAGATTCTTCGCGCTCACCTCACGACTCATTTGTTAGCCCCAGCCGATGCGGATGGTTTGTTTGCGCTTTTAGCAATCTTTTTATACGTCGATCTCGCGGCGAAAGCCGAGGCGCCGCCCGCCGCGGACAAATGTGCATCGTGTGTGAAGGGGGTGGGCGACGTGGCGGGACGAGGGAAGCAAGACAAGTGAAAGGGTCAGTCTGTGAATGATGACCCTCGTCACACGTTTGTTTTTTGACATTTATTTATAGCAGTGCAGTTGCATGCACACATGTTGCTCTCAACCAAAACTCTTAAGAGGAAAAACAGGGGGAGCGTTTGTGGGCGTGCGAAGACGCCTGAATTAAGATGTTGCGCGTGGAAGTGTGTGTGTGGAAATTTCGGAGCAAGGTTTTCCAAACAATGCAGCATGATAAGAACCGGCACAAGGTTCCAAATGGGAAAATAACGCGGACATTTGCTCCAATTTTAGTTGAACTAGCTGTTGTTTAGTTACACTGTGCAAAATGTTCTTAGCAGTATTGGTCTCGCTTACCAATGAATAGGTTCGGCAAGAAGGAGAAAGTCTTTCGTGGTATCGCCTCCGTCCTTGGAGGTAATTTTAGGATGAAGCGTGGTATTTTTAGTGCCATGTAGTAGTACCATAACATTAGCACAATTCAAAGGCTGTCCACACGACACGCCAAAGTGCCTGTGAAGCTCAAGTGGCTTCTAAATACAATGCTTCGGACTCGACAAATAACGGCACGTGAATATAAATAGTATCCGCGTGTTCTAATTCAGCTGCATCGTGAAGATAGTTTGTTTGGAGCAAATGATTTCGTGGTATATGTAGTAACGAATAATTTTCGGTAGCAATTTGGTCAAAAAGAAACAAGACCACTTGTAGTTGTGTTGTTAATGAAGTTAATACTTTCCGTGGCGTGTTTAAACCCACGTTTCCGTCCTAATAAGACCGGAGGGAGTCTTTACACACCGTTCACAATGAACGGTCGAGAGATATACGGCCAGCGTGCGAGCAACGTGTGTGTGTGGGTAGTGTTCCGATGCCCCCTGCCCCGTTACGCCTGCCAGACGAACCGAATTCGCGCGTCTGCACGACAGCTGTACTTACCACCGGCGGGTCCTGCCAAGCATACGGCTATCATAACGTCACCGAGCGTAAACCACGCCAAGACATCGGCACTCCGGGCAGCAAAAAAAAAGTGTTAATGAATATCAAAACATGACACCTAATTAAAAATATAACCATCACCCGGTTTCCCCCCCACTATTCCTGTCCCTTTGGCCCTCCGTCTGTCGCATACGCTAATATCACCCGGAACGATATGATGGCTTGAATTTTGTCAAGCTCTTCTTTGCGACGACACACGGCCTCGGTTCATTACCGGCCATTAGGGGGACACCCGGCTTTCGGAGCATCTCCAACCGGTACGGAAGAAGATGTGCATTTCCCACTAATTAAGCGTTCTCGGTTGACCTTTTCCCTCCTGTCGCCGGGCTGTGGGATATGTTGTGTGAGAATTTCGTGCGGTGGAATGGTGGGAAGTAGCAGCACCGGCGTTTGTGTAAACACCACGGCGCGCACATCACCGTAACGCACTTTAAAGGTCACGGGCCCTGGTCCCGTGATTAGCGGAGTGGGAGGGCTGTTTCCGGAAGCGAGGCGGAGGATCGCAAAGTTGCACTATTTTGTTGTTTAGTTTTCCGATTGTGAGCAACATCAGGGTTTGGACGTTCGTGCTCTAGGTATGATAGCGGGCGGAAAGCGAACATAGCGACCGATTAGTGAAGGAAAAAAAGGTCAAGGAAGTTCAGAAGTTTTCAATCGAAAAATGAACTTCATCCCGGTTTTGAGCGTGAAAGAACTATACATTTTCCAGGAAGCAGTTTCTCTAGAAGAGCTCTTGCTTTGCTGCTTGCAGATGAATGTTTGGAAAACTAAACTTTAAACCATCTCGGATTGGATTATACGCTGGTCTTCAGCACTGTCCTCATCATTACTCATCTTGTTGTGGTAATTGCGATCTTGTCGGAAGCGTTTTTGGACGAGTTTTGAACAAGAAAATGTTGAATAACTGATGACTTCATGTGCTCTTCATTTTCTTTCGAAGATTGCGTTAAAGTCATTGACAGTCTAAACAGTCATTTCGAAAACATCCGCGAAATGTACAACACAAATCGAAATTCTTAATATTTTATCAGAATCACAAAAGAGCCAAGAAGATTCTTCGGACATATCTCTGTTGTGAAAGAAAGGGTTTGGCACACAGTCTGCAGTGCAGTATATAAGCGGCTCTGCACGGGTTTTTACGTAAGAGACGATCTTACCTCGATAACCTTGTGCCGAAACCATATGTTTGAACGTGTTTATGGCACTGTTTGCCACGAATGCCATACATTCAATAAAGCACGTGGTTTGTTGAATCTATCATTGCACATGTTGTGCATTCCGCCCACTTATCAATCCATCCTCCTTACGAAGGCCATCTTCGTACCTTCGTTTGATCCACATCACCACCGAAAGATGCTGGTGGGGTTTGTTTACACTGGCGCTCTTTCCGTCTCGCTTCCTACCCAAGAAGGGTACCCCATCCACCCACTGATCTCGCTGGTCCACTTCCTGTCCCTCTCCGCCGGAAGGGGGGAGATAATTATTCGGCTCAAGATTCTTCGCGCTCACCTCACGACTCATTTGTTAGCCCCAGCCGATGCGGATGGTTTGTTTGCGCTTTTAGCAATCTTTTTATACGTCGATCTCGCGGCGAAAGCCGAGGCGCCGCCCGCCGAGGACAAGTGTTCATCGGGGAGTGAGTGATGCGATGGGACAGGGCAGGCAAGACAAGTGAAAGGGTCAGTCTGTGAATGATGACCCTCGTCACACGTTTGTTTTTTGACATTTATTTATAGCAGTGCAGTTGCCGTTGCATGCACACATGTTGCTCTCAACCAAAACCCTTAAGAGGAGAAACAGGGGGAGCGTTTGTGGGCGTGCGAAGACGCCTGAATTAAGATGTTGCGCGTGGAAGTGTGTGTGTGGAAATTTCGGAGTGAGCCTCTGCGAGCGAGGCTGTTTGTGGGTTTG
>KZ072186.1:71892-83988 GCA_002091845.1 Anopheles cracens
TGATATCGTCGAGATCAGTAGGAATGGCGTACAATTTCAATGGGTCCGTCGTACACTGCAGGACGAGAGAGACAAGTATCCGAAATTTGAACTGTACTATCTGTTAGTTTGATTAGAACGTATTTTTTGAATGATACGTTCCCTTAGAATGCCTTTCATGGGTATACCGTTTGCTCGTGTGACGCAACAAGACGCAATGTTGCTCTTCGGCTGTCATTCCATCTTCGCTTGTACTCGAAAGTGGAATTAAGCTGAGTTTTTGAAAAGTATCGATTGCACCTGAATTCAAATCAATGTGTTTTCGGTAACTTTCGTCATTCCATCCATCATATTAGTTGCTTGCCTTGTTTGTTATATAAAGGTAAATGGATATCAAATCGTGGTGAAATTTTAAATAACCTTAAAGCCGATGATGATGTAAGTGGTACTAATAGCTGCTTCAAAGCGTGCAGGAACCAGCATACCGCTTTCAATGGAACATTGTGTAAACTCATTGGTAAGTGGTACTAAATTGTAGACTAAGTCATGCAGGATAGATATTGCGGTTACAAACCTATATCTTGTACTCACACATATTCTAGTGGAAGAGGAAACGCCATCACGATGACAGTGTACCTTTAGGATCGTATAATCTCACGCCACGAGCCGTGGACGATGGCGACGGCGACAGTGCGAGGGTGGGTGCAGGTTTTATCCCGCAAGAAGGCACTTCTGCAAGTCACCACCGACGCAGACATTCTTGCACAGTGAACTTGAAGCCCCCCTTCCCCCTTATCGCCTGTGGGGCTGCCTGTGTCCACATCTAGACTACAAACACAAATGGTTGATCGCACGGCAGAAACCAGGTGTCCAGCGAATATGAGAAACGTTTATTTTACTAAACCAAAACTAAGAACACTACAAATGCGTGATAACAAAACCTACTTAATTCAACGGAACAAACGAAAAGTAGTGTAATTATAGACGGTCGTAAATACATATAAACTATACTATAGCATACTCCAACCATACACACGCAACAAGGGCCGCAAAGTCAGCGCACCGTGCGTGCGTATCTCTATCTCGCCGAAACGTCGGAGCAAACACAACCGTATAAGAAATCAAATCTATTCACCTATAGTCATTTAAATTATACTGACGGATATGTCTTGCTTGCTTTTGAACTGGAAGTGCTACATAGTACGTGTTGTGCAGCGCCCACCCAGCGTTAAGAACGAATATTTAGGACGATGTGAAAGCGGACGCAACGATGATGCTGACCGCGCCGCGCGCAGCACCTTGCAGCAGAGCGCACGTGCCCAGTAAAAAAATAGTTCGAATTTTAGGCTTGCAAAACAGGCACCGGCGGTACGGACATGAAAGAATACGAATTAAATTCAACTGCTCTGGGTTAATAAAGGGATTGAATATGCGATAGAACTTCGCTCAGGAAGGAGAAGGATAAACGCAGGTGGACGTCGTACACGTCAGGTGTGTGAGGAAAGGTGTTGTGGTTGCTATGGTGAGATGATAGATCGCAGTTATGAATTGTGTGCGCGATTTGTAAGGAAACAAAAGACAGACGCGGGGACGATCTCTGGTATTGAATGCAAATGGAGAAGGAAATAATAAAAGTGCCCATGCACGGGAATAACGCTATGGCATTCGAATGAATGCTCCGAAAGTTGTCGTCTTTAGGTTTTCATATGTCACACGTGCTTTTGTTTAGGAACCAACACGTGGATGGAAACGAATCCGATAATCGAATTTCGTTGACTATAACATGAAATCGGTTCCCTACTTTGAACTATTGGTAAGTTTTCTAGCTTCATTTTGATGAAGTGCGTTGAATGCAAAGTTGACATAATACCAAACGTTGAACCTTCTGTCTCCGTCAATACGAGCATTTTTGTATTTTTCACCGTAACCTGTTATTTATCATTATTCCATATCGACGTGATTTTGTTTAATTGAAGTTAAATTTTCTAACGACATATTTTCAAAAATGATTTTTCCTGCCCAATAACGACGAATCGTTTCACAATTTGCGCATTGGGTGCACACGCACACTACGATACCGCTTTGACAGCTCTGCGACTATAAACAAAGAAAGAGATAGCGAGTCCGGGTAGCGAAAGAAGTCAACACGAGTAAAAGTTTGATTAAAAATCAAGTTTTAAAAGGTAAATGAAGTATTTTGTACAGTAAAATAACCAAGGGAAAGCGGGGAACTAAGTGCGCCGGTCATCGGCGCTGTGCAGTCGTTGGTACCGTTCGTTGCAAATATCCTGGAAGCTGGATGCACTTTTTCCCACGAGGGCAAATTCTGATTTCGTAATGAAGAACAACATCAACAACAACAACACCACTGCCGAAGACGAAGCAAGAAAATAACAACCAAAGCAGAGCGTGAAAAATACTTGGCGGGGGAGTTTTCCCAACATAGCCCTTCGCCTTCCCGGTTCCCGGTGCCACTACGAGGCGCTAGGCCACCGAACTCGCGTTGGAAACCCGGCGGGCGGCGCCTGCTTGCTTTCTCTCCCAGGGCTAGAAGTTACACCGGGTCAATGATGTGTGGTGTTGTGCATTGAGCAGGTTTTTTTCGTGTGTGCGCGATGCGAAAACTACGTTAAGGTTCTATTGCGTGCTAGAAAAAAAACGTCTACACCGCGGGTAGCAGCGCGAATAAAATATACCGCGTTGCGTGTCTCGTCAAGTGCATAATTTTAAATGCGACGAAAGAGGCAAAAACTAAGAGGCTTATTCTCTTCGGTGCTGACGCACTAGCAGGCAGGCGTTGCGTTTGAGATCATCATCATCCCGAGCCCCCCTAGAGTTTCGGTGGGAAAAATAACTGTATCGCGGGAGCGGCAAACGAAGCAACGCATGCTTCGTTTTATGTCGCTGCTAGAGGGCAGTGTGTAAGGGTGGTGTGTGCAATCGCAGCAACCTTCTGTAAAATCAAGTGCACACCCCAAACTGCGAACTTGATTCGCCAATCGATTGTGTAAGATTGCGTTTAGCCTACACACACTTCGTGCGCGTGAGAGTGTGTGTATTGCTTGAAAGTGTGGCAAGGCCTTGGTGTGATTACAGCGACACTTACGCGTTTCAGTGGTATTTCGCAGTTCGCACAGTTTCCGGTTCCGGTCGATGTTGCCAGCCCGGGCGGCCAGTGTCTGAAGCCGCGCGACGAGCCCCAGCCAAACGATGGTCGCCTGGACGGTGTCCCACCGGCGGCACGTTCGGATCCTGCTGGTAGGCGACCAGGGTGTCGGCAAGACGTCGCTCATCCTGTCGCTCGTGAGCGAAGAGTTCCCGGAGGATGTGCCACCGAAGGCGGAAGAAATCACCATACCGGCGGACGTGACGCCGGAACAGGTTCCAACCAACATAGTCGATTACTCCGGTAAGTCGCGAAGGAATGCCCGCAGGCAGTGACGGTAGCCCGTGCGTGATGGAACGAAAGCATTAAAAATTCTGCCCGTCTCCCCTGCTGCCCCAACTGTAACACGTTTTCAGCGGCCGAACAAACGGATGAAGCACTGGCGGAAGAAATTCGAAAGGCGCACGTCGTTTGCATCGTCTACTCCGTGGAGTGTGAGGAAACGCTCGACGGCATCACCGAGCGATGGCTTCCGATGGTGCAGAAGTGTTCGGAACTGGAGCGGAAGCCGGTGGTGCTCGTGGGTAACAAGATCGACCTGGTCGATTACTCTACCATCGATGTGAGTATTTTTTGTGTGAAGACAAACACCACCCCGCATCCCTCGATCGCTTAGCGACGGAAACCACACTGCACTGTGATTGAAAATTAGTCATTATTTCATGGACACGAACGTGAGCTTAGTCAGCTTATCCAATTTGCTGCTGTGTGCCTATCCGTCACATGATTAAAAATACGCTTGCTTGCTTTGCACCTTTCACTTTACCCCGGCGACGATTTTTTTTCCATTGGCTCTGTTCCATTTTCAAAAATCATTTTAAAAAGGTACCTTGATAGGTTGATGTTCATGTTCATTGAAATTGTGCAAATAAATCGTCAGTATTGTAGTGTTTTCCGTATAAATTGCACACTTTCGGGCTGATTAAGCATGTTTGTTAATTACCATTCTAACGATGTTCCTTATCTTCTCAGCACGTCCTTTCGATCATGGAAGACTACCCGGAGGTGGAGAGCTGCGTAGAATGTTCGGCCAAAACGCTGCACAACATTTCCGAAATGTTTTACTACGCCCAGAAGGCAGTTCTGCACCCCACGGCACCGCTGTACATAATGGAGGAGCAGGATGTAAGTGGTCGCTTGACTACAACTTCGCCAAACGAACAATACTCATCTTACGGCATTTTCAGCTAACTGAAGCTTGCAAAAAAGCCTTGGTGCGCATCTTCAAAGTGTGCGACATCGACGGCGATGGACTGCTAAACGACTACGAGCTGAATCATTTCCAGCGCCGGTGCTTCAACGCCCCTCTGCAGCCGCAGGTGCTGGACGAGGTGAAAGCGGTCCTCATGAAGAACACTCCCGACGGCATCCGGGACGATTCGGTGACGCTCAGCGGCTTCCTGTTCCTGCACTGTCTGTTCATTCAGCGCGGCCGTAACGAAACGACCTGGGCCGTGCTGCGCCGCTTCGGCTACAACGAAAGCCTCACGATGAGTGACGAATATCTACACCCGCCGGTGAAGATCCCTCCCGGCAGCAGCACCGAGCTGTCGCACCGGGGCCAGCAGTTTCTCGCATCGCTGTTCGAGCGTTCCGACCGCGACGGTGACGGCGCACTGTCGCCGGCCGAATTCCAGAAGCTCTTCAGCGCCTGCCCCACGCCGCCCTTCTCCACCGACATCAAGCGCACGATACCGACAAACGAGAACGGCTGGCCGACGCTGCACGGATGGCTGTGCCGCTGGAGCCTGATGACGCTGGTGGACGTGAACAAAACGCTCGAGTACCTGGCGTACCTCGGTTTCAGCGTGCACGAGAACGAATCGCAGCTGGCGGCTATCCACGTGACGCGCGAACGGCGCATCGATCTGGCCAAAAAACAGAACAGCCGCACGGTGTACATGTGCCACGTAATTGGCGCGAAAGAAGCGGCCAAGACGACGTTCTGCCGGGCGTTCCTCGCGCACGACATGAAGCGGCTGACCGATCGCGACATTCGGCACAGCAACCGGTACGCGATCAACACGGTGCAGGTGTACGGGCAGGAGAAGTATCTCGTGCTGCGGGACGTGGATGCGCGGCTCGTGCTCGATCCGTTGCAGCCGAGCGAGGTGAACTGTGACGTCGCGTGTCTCGTGTACGATATCGGCAACCCGAAGTCGTTCGAGTACATCGCGCGGATATACATCAAGTACTTTGCCGAGAGTAAGATCCCGGTGCTGATCGTCGGCACGAAGGCCGACCTGGAGGAGGTACGGCAGGATTATTTGCTGCAGCCGCACGACTTCTGCCACAAGTACAAGCTGCTGCAGCCGCAGTTCTTCAGCGTGAAGCACAATAAGAAGGATGTCTACACGAAGCTGGCGACAATGGCTGCTTTTCCGTGAGTATTGCACCTAGCGAATGTAGATCCCGGTTCCTGATACTCGTCGTACTTAGTTGTTCGATGAAAAGTCATGAGAAAGGAAAGCAACAAACACTCTATTAGAAACCACTAACAGGTGAAGTAACGGGTGAATAGCTACCTTTTAAACAACACAGATTCAATTTCTGAACTCCCTGCAAGGCAACATTGTATACGTGAGAGTTCAACTAAGTCAGAATTTTGTAAGGTATTGCAAGATTCATCTGCGTATACCTGATGAATGTTTAGGCTCCAAACACGGTACAGTAAACCCTAGCTTATTGTAAAAAAAATGGTTCTTCCATTTATTCTTCTTTTCCGGAACAGGAATAAACCAGTGAACCTTTAACTTGAGGGGTACTGGTTGAGGTGTGATTCAACCGCCATCTAGCCACAGAAGGTGACTAAAGTTGAGGAGATTAAACTGACTAAACCTCTCTTACAACCGGGATTCCCGTCCTTTTGAGGCCTTTTCTGATTTTATATAACCGTAAGCGAATCAATCCGTTCCGTAACCTAAAGGAACATGATCAGCTTTGAAAGCTGGCAATTTCGATGGAATCGAGTTTTGCAAATCCGCGATACTGGAGGGATTACTGAACTAACTTCAAAACCATTTTATGTTTTTTATGCATTTAATACATATAAATTCAAGTTTTCACGACAATAAGCCTATGATTAAAAGACATATTTATTACTTTTCCCTGTATAGTTAATCAAAAATTGTGTAGCGTAAAAATTAAAACACGTAGCACGAACCAACCGTTTTACAGAACTGAATTTACGAAATTTAATCCTGTTCCATTTTATCTCCCCTTCTCTCTTTTCTCTCAATTTGGGCTGCGATCTGTAATCTGTCTATGTCTTATGTCGTATTCAGTCGATTTCAAGCGGCGTGGATTCTGTTTTATAAGCATAGATTGGTACAACTGTGGGAAACAACGTAAGTTTTGGTCGTTTGTACAAATTAGTATTTCATAATGAGGTTTTCGTTTGTTTTTTTTTCTGTACTACCCATAGAACTAATACTTGTGTTCATTATTGTATAATATATTATCCTTGTTAATTCTTCACGATTGTCTTAACTCTCGGTTATGCCACTAACATGTTAAATAAAAGCTTTTTTGTTTTTTTTTTACATTTTTTAAAACTTTATAGTAATTATGCGACCGACAAACCATCGTTCACAACGGTTGTACATAGTTGGCTTTAATGTTTCTTTCACTTTACTTGCATGAATTTCATGTTGTATGTTTGCTTCAAACCCAGTAATGCCGTTCTAACAATCGAAACGTCTCCCACTCGTTGCAGCCATCTTAAGCAGTTTGGTCTCATGTCGAGCGATCCGCTGCTCTGGTGGAAGGCCGGACTGGGCATAGCGGCAGCGACTATCGTCGGTTTCTTCGTGGTGAAAGCGTTCCACGGTCCCGGTTCGGCGGCGGCACGATGAGGAGAAGCAAGTGGCTTGCCACCAGGTCTGCACACTGTGTAAATAGTACGTGTTACTGAGGCGTCCGTTTCAGCCGTCACGCAGCAGGACAAGAGCAAACTAACCAAGGTAGAGCAGCAGTAGTACCTAGTAGTAGTGGTAATTGTAAACGTACACACTCATAACCTATACAAGTCCTGGGTATCACCGACGAGGGAAACCGATCCTATGTGGGCCCATGGTGGGATCGTTTTTTTATGTTTTTTTTTGTTTGTTTTCACTCCGCCAAAAGCAAGTGCGCCTATAAGAAGTATGTTTGGGACACGATTGGATAATTTTATTCTCCTCTTTTGTAGCTTTGCTGCCACACGATCTTTCAAAGATACCCAAACCGCACTGGGCATAGAAAAGTGAACTGAAATGCTCCCCAAAAGAAGCTGTTTGGGCTTCGCGAAATATGTAGAAGTCAATTTAGGTTTTATTTTTGTTCGTTGCTTTTTCTTCACGAATACGCTCGGATACGTTCGACCGGAATCCGAAAAAATGCTGAAATAGTGGAAGAAAACAAGAAAATTGCAGCTTCAACCGGTCCAACACACACGAAAAGTGTTCGTATCTTTTCGTATGTAGTTTCCTTATTAACAATAGTTTTACTATCGTTTTGTCTGAGACAAGAGAGTAAGAGAGCAAAACAGGCCACTTTTGTTCGTTAACCACACCTAGAACCCTGTTGTGTCTGCGAAAAGGTGCATAGAGGAAGAAAACCAGCTAAAGCACACACACACACATACACAGTTCCCAGCGCCTTTGCTTCATCAAACTTGGCAATATTGGTCATGCAGTCGATTTTCGCATGGGCATAGAGGATAATAAATTAAAGTTAAAAACTAAAACCAGTTGATATCAGCATTAGCTCGAGCTGCGTTGGAAATTATTGTTTGAAATCATTCTACATAGTGACCACAATTGGAACCAAATTACAAACAAGCAACAAATACAAACCGGCATGAATGATTCATAATGAAAGTGAAGTGAGGTGTTTTTTAGGGATTTCTAATTTAAACGATAAAAAACATGAAAGAAATTACTATAGGGACCCCAAACGAACAATCAGCAAGGGTCAAATGTTTACAGAACGCTTTCAAACAGCGGTTACAATTTTATCGAACTTGCCACTTTATTCTGTATACATTGTCTATGTTTCTCGGGTTCACGTCTCACCACGAACGAACGTTAACCATTATCGGTTGTTAGAGGCTTCGAAAAGGGCATGATAAAAGCAAAGAAAAAATCTATAACCAATCATTGGAAATATTCACAATAATTCTGCCCAAAATAGTTGCAGCCTGCCCGGTACAACTTCCTGCCCCTCGTGCGTTATCGTGCATGCAAGGTATTTTTCGTTTGTTTTTTGTTTCGCTCAAGCCCCCACCCAACTCTTCACAAAATTCGCTGCAATTTCGACTGCGTGTCACGGAAAACGTCGATCAGGGGCTGCGTGTCCGGTTTGGTGTAGAGGATGTTGAGCGCGGCCGAGATGAGGTCCTGCGATTTCGCCATCACCTTCCGGCGGTCCTTCAGCGGAATTAGCTTCGGTTGTTGCATGATCAGCGACAGCAGCGCCGAGGTGGAACGGATCAGATACAGCTCGTCCTCCTCCGTCACCCAGATGCGTTCGTTCATCGACACGAGTCTGAAAAAAGAGGGGTAATTCGTTCAAATTATGAATATTCGGCCTATCAGGTCGCTGGTAAGTTTTGCTGGTTGTTGAGAAACACATGCAGCGAGTTCAATCAAAGTGCGCTGTGTGTGAAGTATCTCCATGTTTCGTGAATTGTGTTTTCAACTCACTCCTAACTGAGGTAGTCGTATCCGTGTGTAACACCCAGTAAAATCCTCTATTGCTTTTCACTTTGAAGCCACCCTGCGTCACTTACCGAGAGTAGATATTTAGCAGCTCCTCGATGTCTAGGTTCATCTCGATCAGCGCCTCCGGGACCGGTGAGTTGAACATGCCCAGCCGGAAGCAGCGAATCTCCAGCTCGCGCACGATGAACGCTAGCGGGAAGCAGCAACCGGTACTGTCGTACTCGAGCGCTAAACTTTTCACCTTCGCCAGCAAGCGTCGGCAGCGTTCGGCACAGTTGTCCCCACACTGCAGCTCCCGGTCGAGGATGCGCGTCCACACGGACTCGATCAGCAGCGGGTCGTTGTGGTGCGAGCAGTTCAGTATCGTCAGCTTGCACTCCCACAGTTCGTACGGTTCGGCAAACTCGGCGTACAGGTGCGTCAGATTGTACAGGCTGGTGTCGAGCAGCTTCTGCGCGTCGCCGGCGTCGGCCGACGGCAGCAACCCTAGCGCATCGTACACCTGCCGCTGGATCTGGGCCACTTCCAGCTTGTCCTCCAGCTCCTTCAGCAGCACGCCGTTCTGCGCGGAGAAGCCGACCGACTCCGAGCGCATGCACATGACGGCCCGGGCCAGATACTCGATGCGCTGCTGCAGGCTAATCCCTTCGCTTGCCACGTTCGCCAGCTTGTCCAGGATGCGGGCGGCGGCCGCATGCTGCCCGTTGCGCTCGTGGTACTTCCACAGCAGGTCGGCCAGCAGCAGATTGTCCGGCTTGCGGGACATCGCCCGGCCGAGGAACACGCCGAGCGACGGTTCGGTGATTTCCAGCAGTTCGGCCAGCAGGCTCCGCGATAGCAACCACTCGTACACGGCAATGTGCAGCAGCTGGTCCGTGCTCTGGAGCGCCTGGCCGATTATGGTCAGCAGCTCTTGGTTGCCCGCCATACGATCCTGCTGCTGCTGCTCGTCATCGTCCATGGTGGGGTAGACGCCACCCTCACCCGACGGCTGCTGGCCTCCTCCACCGCCACCACCGTCGGCGGCATCGTACACGGCGTCCAGCATCGCCTTCACATCCTTGTACCAGCTCAGCCGCTTCTGGAACGCGATGTACCCCTCCTGGTTGTCCGCCGGTTCACTGTTGCGATAGAACTGCAGGGCCATCTCGTTCGGGTCGCTCTTCGCCGCGCACACGGTACACAGCTCGATGACACCGCTGTAGAATCCGGCCGCCACGAACTGCTGGCACAGTGCCTCGAGCGGCAGGTTCGGTGCGGCGCTCTTGCACAGCTGCAGCGCTGTCCGCAGGCGTTCGTCCTTCTTCTCCCGGTCGGTGCAGCCGCGCGAGAGCAGCAGTATCTCCGTTGCCTTGTGCGACACGGCATCCTCGTGGCGGTAGAGCGTCGGGCAGACTTCGCGCAGCTTGGACGATATCGAACCGACGCTGGCGTTGTCCGCCAGGTAGGAGTTTATGAGCGTCACAATCAGCAGCCCGCAGATGTCTACGCGCGAGAGAATGAGGTTGCGGAAGGTGCACGTTTTCAGGATGGCCTGCTCCTCCGTCGTCAGCTTCCCAACCAGCAGATGGCACTGATGCTCGCAGATAACCTTCCACAGACCGATGACTTCGCATGCTCGCTCTGACAGTGGAAGAATGTGGAGTCACAGGTGAAGGAACATCACCAAAGAGTAAAAAATAAACCAACGATAAGACAAATTAGCTCATTAAAAGCAGTTAAAGATGATTAATTGGTAAAACCATGTGTCGTCGTCGTACAGTACGAGACAAATTTGAAAGATGTTGGAATAAGTGCAACACGTGGGAGAGCACGTGTTAAAGCCTTGGTGGGTTATTCATGACCATATTTACTTACTTGTTAGGCGCACCAACGCCTCCAGAGATTTCCTTTCCTCCAGCAAGGCCTCCTCGGTGCAGTTTCGCTGTGACATGCCGGCGCTCGTCGGTGGATAGCCCGCCCCTCCCATCATTCCGCCGTAACCGGATGGCTGCGAGGACATGAAGCTTCCGTATCCGCCCCGCTCGCCACTCAGTGGTGACTGGAGCAGCAGTCCCGACTGTCCGTGACCGAACCCACTATGCGGCCCGGTACCGACAGTGTGCCTTGCGGACATGCCATTAGTGCGACCACCACCACCACCACCAGTGCTGTAGCCGAGCAAATTGCTCACGGAGACGTTCTCCAGAAAGCGTCGGATGGCGTACAAGTCTTCCAGCAGCACGACACAATCCTGCTGCGAGACGGTCGAGTACATCCGCGCATCGACGCACGGTTTGCGCCAGATGCATCGCAGCATGCGCGACACGTACAGATAGAGACCGGCGTGCTTGGCCGAAAAGTGGAACATTGCCGTATCGAGCATTTCCGGCTGTCCCATCGAGGTGTTGTTGTTGTTGAGGGATTGCATGGGTGAACCACCCCCGTACAGCGGATGTTGATGCTGCTGGTGCATACCGTGCTGTTGATGCAAGGGCGACACTAAACCCCGCCCGGATGTCGAGTACGGCGTGGAGGCAAACAACTTTCCTCCGGTCGGTCCGAAGTTTGCGTTTTGCTGCATACTCGCGTCCATTCCACCGTAGCCGGTGCCGGCGACGGAAGAATGCAGTCCAAGCTGCCGGTTGTCGTGCACCGGAGCGGCTGCAACGGTCGGTCCTTCGAAGTGTGGTTCGCCCCCGTACAGCACGAACGCCTGGGCAGCCCATTCGCCCAGCTCGGTGCCACGGTACGATTCCAGGCAGGCGAGCAGCAGCGCCGTCGCGCATGCTTCCGGCTCCGTCTGCTTGCCGAAGTACGCCCGCACCGCCTCACTCTGCGGTCCGTGGCAGCCAACGAGCAGCTGCTGCAGGATGTCGACCGGCCGCAACACCGACACCACGTGCACGCCCTGGTTCGTGAGCAGGGCCACCTTTCGCGGCTGCTGGGCCGCCCGCAGCGGGGTCGTGACGGACACGCGGTCCTTACGCTTCACGTCCGCGACCGCCCATACCTGGCCGTCGAGCGGCAGCAGGGTTGTCGATTCGACGAGATTGTGCTGCGACTGGAACTGTTCCGAGCTGAAGCACATGAGCAGATCCTGGTCCTGCTGCTGGCGCGATACCATCAGCAGCGAACCCTGCAGGTAGTGGGCCGTGTGCACGAGCTTCTGTTTCGTCATGAGAAAATTGGACGTCATGCCCGGTGGCACGCGGACGTGCAGCAGGTACAGCCCTTGCGGTTTGCTCTGTGCCGGGTCGGGCAGATTGG